>JAVSCE010017896.1:0-15000 GCA_032199065.1 Smutsia gigantea
CAGATATAAACCCAACCACATATGGTCAATTAATATACGATAAAGGCGCCATGGACATACAATGGGGAAATGACAGCCTCTTCAACAGCTGGTATTGGCAAAACTGGAAGGCTACATGCAAGAGAATGAAACTGGATTATTGCTGAACCCCATATACAAAAGTAAACTCAAAATGGATAAAAGACCTGAATGTAAGTCATAAAACCATAAAACTCTTGGAAGAAAACATAGGCAAAAATCTCCTGAATATAAACATGAGCACCTTCTTCCTGAACGCATCTCCTCGAGCAAGGGAAACAAAAGCAAAAATGAATACATGGGACGACATCAAACTAAAAAGATTCTGTACAGCAAAGGACATCATCAACAGAACAAAAAGGTATCCTACAGTATGGGAGAATATATTTGTAAACAACATAACTGACAAGGGATTAACATCCAAAATATATAAAGAACTCACATACCTCAACACCCAAAAAGCAAATAACTCGATTAAAAAATGGGCAGAGGATATGAAGAGACACTTCTCCAAAGAAGAAATTCAGGCCAACAGACACATGAAAAGATGCTCCACATCACTAATCTTCAGGGAAATGCAAACTAAAACTACAATGAGATATCACCTCACCCCAGTAAGGATGGCCAGCATCCAAAAGACTAAGGGTAAGGATGCAGAGAAAAGGGAACCCTCCTACACTGCTGGTGGGAATGTAAGGTAGTTCAACCATTGTGGAAAGCAATATGGAGGTTCCTCAAAAAACTAAAAATACAAATACCATTTGACCTGGGAATCCAACTCCTTGGAATTTACCCAAGGAATACAACTTCTCAGATTCAAAAAGACAAATGCCCCCTATGTTTATTGCAGCACTTTTAACAAAAGCCAAGAAATGGAAGCAACCTAAGTGTCCATCAGTAGATGAATGGATAAAGAAGAGGTGGTACATATACACAATGGAATACTATTCAGCCATAAGAAAGAAACAAATCCTACCATTTGCAACAACTTGGATGGAGCTGGAGGATATTATGCTCAGTGAAATAATCCAGGCGGAGAAAGACAAGTGCCAAATGATTTCCCTCATTTGTGGAGTATAACAACGAAGCAAAACTGAAGGAACAAAACAGCACTAGACTCACAGACTCCAAGAAGGGACTAGCGGTTACCAAAGAGGAGGGGTGTGGGAGGGCAGATGGGAAGGGTGGGAGAAGGGGATTGAGCAGTATTGTTTAGTACACATGGTGTGATAGTTCACGGGGAAAACCGTGTAGCACAGAGAGGGAAAATAGTGAATCTGTGGCATCTTACTACACTGATGGACAGTGACTGCACTGGTGTATGGGTGGGGACTTGATAATATGGGTAAATGTAATTTTTTCACATTGTTTTTTCATGTGAAACCTTCATAAGAGTGTATATCAATAATACCTTAAAAAAAAAAGATCACCAGTGGGAATGAAGAAACGGGTTATGAAGATTAAAGATGAAGGAAAAAAAGGGCTAATATAAAAGAGGGGCCTTGCACAGACTAATGACAATTCTGAGGAATGATTAAATCACCATCTGAGGTATCTCCTCCCAAACTGTTCTTAATAATACAAATAATATTAATTCACTTTAAGAAATTCACAGAGGCAAATATATAAAGAACTCATGCACCTTAACAAACAGAAAGCAAATAATCCAATTAAGAAATGGGCAGAGGACATGAATAGACACTTCTCTAAAGAAGAAATTCAGATGGCCAACAGGCACATGAAAAGATGCTCCACATCGCTAATCATCAGAGAAATGCAGATTAAAACCACAATGAGATATCACCTCACACCGGTGAGGATGGCCAACATCCAAAACACAAACAACAACAAATGTTGGCGAGGATGTGGAGAAAAGGGAACCCTCATACACTGCTGGTGGGACTGCAAATTAGTTCAACCATTGTGGAAAGCAGTATGGAGGTTCCTCAAAAAACTCAAATAGAAATACCATTTGACCCAGGAATTCCACTCCTAGGAATTTACCCTAAGAATGCAGCAGCCCAATTTGAAAAGGACAGATGCACCCCTATGTTTATTGCAGCACTATTTACAATAGCCAAGAAATGGAAGCAACCTAAGTGTCCATCAGTAGATGAATGGATAAAGAAGATGTGGTACATATACACAATGGAATATTATTCAGCCATAAGAAGAAAACAAATCCTACCATTTGCAACAACATGGATGGAGCTAGAGGTATTATGCTCAGTGAAATAAGCCAAGCCGAAAAAGACAAGTATCAAATGATTTCACTCATATGTGGAGTATAAGAACAAAGAAAAAATACTGAAGGAACAAAACAGCAGCAGACTCACAGAACCCAAGAACGGACTAATAGTTACCAAAGGGAAAGGGACTAGGGAAAATGGGCGGGAAGGGAGGGATAAGAGGGAAAAAGGGGCATTACGACTAGCAGATGTAATGTTGGGGGGGCATGGGGAGGGCTGTACAACTCAGAGAAGACAAGTAGTGATTCTATAGCATCTCACTACGCTGATGGACCGTGACTGTAATGGGGTTAGTGGGGGGGACCTGATGAAGGGGGTAGTTTAATAACCATAATATTGCACATGTAATTGTAGATTAATGATAATAAAATAAATTATATTTAAAAAATAATAAATTAATTTTTAAAAAAAGAAATTCACAGAGGTGAAAAATAATTTCTAAGAAGTGGAGGGGCTGGAGGGAATGTTGAATGGTACAACCACTATGGAAAACAGTTCGTCAGGTCCTCAAAAAGTAAAAGAGGAAGTTTCCATGTGACCCAGCAATTCCATTCCTATGTACCCAAGAGAAATAAAAACATATATTCACAGAAAAACTCATACACTAATTTTCAAACACCCAAATATCGAACAACTGGTAAAAGAACAAAATGCAGTTTGTCCATACAATGAAATATTTTTCAGTGACAGAAAGGAATGAAGTAGTGATACATACAACATGAATTAACCTCAAAAACAGTATGGTAAATGAACAAAAGGACACAAGAGTCACATATTGTATGATTCCATTTACATGAAATGTCCAGAATAAGCAAATCCTTAGACACACAAGGTGGATTTCTAGTTGCCAAGGGCAGGGAGAGGGGAAATCTGCAAGTGCAGTTTCTTCTGGGATGATGTTAATGTTATATTTGGGGCAATAGAATGAGCTGGTGATAATGGTTATACAGCACTGTGACTGGACTACAAAAGCCAATGAATCATACACTTTAAAAACAGCTAACATGGTGAATTTTGAGTTCTAGCTCCAAAAGTCTTCTAGAGGTGAGGGAGAAGATATTTAATCTTACTACACAGAGGCAGATACTATTAACATTTAGGCATTTTATTTCAGTCTTTCTCTATGCACCATTAAGACTATATGCTACATTTAAAAGACTTTCATTTCACTGGCTTTCACCTAAAAATTATATGATAAGCATTTCCTCATGTTGTTAAAAACTCTCTGTAAACAATCACTTTTGACAGATGTATGATGCTGTATAATATGGATAAACTGGTTACTCAGTGATTCTTTAGGGTACATAGATGGCTTCAAACATTTTATTATACAACTTTCATGGCTATAAATATGTAATTTAACATCTTTGCATTTATGATTTTCACTACAGATTTTAAAAAATGAAATTATTTGATCTGAATTAAAAATCATTTTCAGGCTTTAAATAGTTTGTTAGGCTGATTTCCAGAGAGGCTGTACCAATTTACACTCTCCTAGCAGTATGAGAACATCTTGAAGACTCTCTTCTGCTTTGCTTAGCATTAAATGTTACAGTTTATATTACATTTCTGATAACTTGATAAGTGAAAAATAGTAATTTAAGGCAAAGATACTCAACTTTACTAGTAATAAGTGAAATACAAATTAAAGCAACAATAAGATACCACTACCCACTCAGCAGAATGGTTAAAATGGGAAAGACTAACAACATTAAGTATTGGTGAGGGGAGCAATATTATTTTATACACGGATGGTGGACATAAACGTTGGTATAATCACTTTGGAAAACTATTTTAACATTATCCCCTAAGGTTAAACACCTAAATCCTACAACCAAGGAATTCTACTCCAAGATAACACCAAAAATGCTTGCACATGTGCACAAAAAGATATGTTAATGGCAACATTATTCATAATAGCCAGAAAATGGAAACAACTCAAATGCCCATCAGCAGAATAGATAAACTGTGGTATGTTCCTACAATGGGAACGAATATATTACATCTGTATCCAACAATATAGATGACCTTCACATTGTTGACAATAAGCCAGACAGAAAATATGTATTATATGATTCCATTTATATGAAGTTCAAAAAAGGCACATTAATCTATGCTGCTACAAATTATGAGAGAGTTATCCTTGGGAAGGAGGAAAGCATGTGAGAGTCTCAGGGGCACCGGTAATGGTCTATTTCTTGGCCTGGGGTATGTCAATGAATTCATTTAGATGTATTGCTCCCTCTCAGTTCACTAAGCTATATAGTCATGATCTGTCCTCTTTTCTGTACGTGGTATATCGCAATAAAGCTAAATTAAGGTTTTTTACCATCCATTTGCACTTCTAAGTAGATAAGAAAATGTTCAGTTTCTCAGGTAATTAATTAGCCATTAGTATCCTCTTTTGCAAATCATTAATGTTAATGTGCTTTTTCCATTTTTCTTTTGGTGTCTTAAGTGTGTATTATCTGCATGAGCTATTTCTATATTAAGTACAATTTTCCATTATTGTCCTTTATCATGGGAAACTATTTCTATTATTTCATTTTTTATTTCACTTGTGATTTTGGGGGCCTAAAAGTTTTTAGTAAGTCAAATTTGTCATTGTTTTACTCTGTAATACATCATACACTGCTAATATTGCTCAGAAAAAAAACCTGTTTCTATCCAGAGATCAGAGAAATATTTATTCCAGTTTTTTAATAATTTTTAGACAGAATAAGACAACAGAAAGAATCAATGAAAGCAGGAGCTGGTTCTTTGAGAAAATAAACAGAATAGATAAACCCCAAGCCAGACTTATCAAGAAAAAAAGAGTCTACACACATGAACAGAATCAGATATGAGAAAGGAAAAATCACTGTGGACACCACAGAAATACAAAGAATTATGAGAGAACACTATGAAAAATTATATGCTAACAAACAAGACAACCTACAAGAAATGGACAACTTTCTAGAAAAATACAACCTTCCAAGGCTGACCCAGGAAGAAACAGAAAATCTGAATAGACCGATTACCAGCAATGAAATTGAATTGGTAATCAAAAAACTACCTGAGAACAAAATTCCTGGACCAGATGGTTTCACTGCTGAATTTTATCAAACATTTAGTGAAGACCTAATACCAATCCTCATTAAAGTTTTCCAAAAAGTAGAAGAGGAGGGAATACTCCCAAACTCATTCTACAAGGCCAAAATCACTCTAATACCAAAACCAGGCAAAGACACCACAAAAAAAGAAAATTACAGACCAATATCCCTGATTCACATAGATACAAAAATACTCAACAAAATATTAGCAAACCGAATTAAAAAATACATCAAAAAGATCATCCATCATGATCAAGTGGGATTCATCCCAGGGATGCAAAGATGGTACAACATTCAAAAATCCATCAACATCATCCGCTACATCAATAAAAAGAGGGACAAAACCACATGATCATCTCCATAGATGCCAAAAAAGCATTCGACAAAATTCAACATCCATTATGATAAAAACTCTCAACAAAATGGGTATAGAGGGCAAGTACCTCAACATCATAAAGGCCATATATGACAAACCCACAGCCAACATTATACTTAACAGCGAGAAGCTGAAAGCTTTTCCTTTAAGATCAGGAAGAAGACAAGGATGCCCACTCGGCCCACTTTTATTCAACATAGTACTGGAGGTCATAGCCACGGCAATCAGGCAACACAAAGAAATAAAAGGCATCCAGATCAGCAAGGAAGAACTCAATCTGTCCTTGTTTGCAGATTACATGATATTGTACATAAAAAAACCCTAAAGAATCCACTCCAAAACTACTAGATCTAATATGTGAATTCAGCAAAGTTGCAGGACACAAAATTAATACACAGAAATCTGTTGCATTCCTATACACTAATGATGAAACAGCAGAAAGAGAAATAAGGAAAACAATTGCATTTACACTTGCAGCAAAAAGAATATAATACCTAGGATATTAAGAATAACCTAACCAAGGATGTGAAAGACCTATACCCTGAAAACAACAAGACACTCTTAATAGAAATTAAAGAGGACACTAATAAATGGAAATTCATCACATGCTCTTGGCTATGAAGAATTAATATTGTCAAAATAGCCATCCTGCCTCAAGCAATCTACAGATTCAATGCAATCCCTATCAAATTACCAACAGCATTCTTCAATGAACTAGAACAAATAGTTCTAAAATTCATATGGAACCACAAAAGACCCCGAATACCCAAAGCAATCCTGAGAAAGAAGAATAAAGCAGGGGGGATTACACTCCCAGACTTCAAGCTCTACTACAAAGCTACAGTAATCAAGACAATTTGTTACTTGCACAAGAAGAGACCCACAGACCAGTGGAAAAGAATAGGGAGCCAAGATAAAACCCAAAAATATATGGTCAATTAATATACGATAAAGGAGCCATGGATATACAATGGGGAAATGACAGCCTCTTCAACAGCTGGTGTTGGCAAAACTGGAAGGCTACATGTAAGAGAATGAAACTGGATTACTGTCTAACCCCATACACAAAAGTAAACTCAAAATGGATCAAAGACCTGAATGTAAGTCATGAAACCATAAAACTCTTAGAAAAGAACATAGGCAAAAATCTCTTGGACATAAACATGAGCGACGTCTTCATGAACATATCTCCCCAGGCAAGGGAAACAAAAGCAAAAATGAACGAATGGGACTATATCAAACTAAAAAGCTTCTGTACAGCAAGGGATGCCATCAGTAGAACAAAGAGACATCCTACAGTATGGGAGAATATATTCATAAATGACATATCCAACAAGGGTTGACATCCAAATTATATAAAGAGCTCATGCACCTCAACAAACAAAAAGCAAATAAACCAATTAAAAAATAGGCAGAGGAGCTGAACAGACACTTCTCCAAAGAAGAAATTAAGATTACCAACAGGCACATGAAAAGATGCTCCACATCACTAGTCATCAGAGAAATGCAAATTAAAACCACAATGAGATATCACCTCACACCAGTTAGGATGGCCGCCATCCAAAAGACAAACAACAACAAATGTTTGTGAGGATGTGGAGAAAGTGGAACCCTCCTACACTGCTGGTGGGAATGTAAATTAGTTCAACTATTGTGGAAAGCAGTATGGAGATTCCTCAAAACACTCAAAATAGAAATACCATTTGACCCAGGAATTCCACTCCTAGGAATTTACTCTAAGAATGCAGAAGCCCAATTTGAAAAAGATATATGCACCCCTATGTTTATCGCAGCACTATTTACAATAGTCAAGAAATGGAAGCAACCTAAGTGTCCATCAGTAGATGAATGGATAAAGAAGATGTGGTACATATACACAATGGAATATTATTCAGCCATAAGAAGAAAACAAATCCTACCATTTGCAACAACATGGATGGAGCTAGAGGGTATTATGCTCAGTGAAGTAAGCCACGTGGAAAAAGATAAGTATCAAATGATTTCACTTATATGTGGAGTGTAAGAACAATGAAAAAGCTGAAGGAACACAACAGCAGCAGACTCACAGAACCCAAGAATGGACTAATAGTTACCAAAGGGAAAGGTACTGTGGAGGATGGGTGAGAAGGGAGGGATAAGGAGGGAAAAGGGCATTACAATTAGCACACATAATGTAACGGGTGTGGGGGTGGGTTGGGGGGACACGGGGAAGGCAGTGTAACACAGAGAAGACAAGTAGTCATTCTATAACATCCTTCTACGCTGATGGACAGTGACTGCAATGGAGTATATGTTGGGGATTTGATAATAGGGCGAGTCTAGTAACCATAATGTTGCTCATGTAATTGTATATTAATAATAGAAAAATTAAAAAATAAAAAATAAAGAAATATAAGTAACATATGTGTAAATTACAAATCATAATAAATACAATTACCCATGAACCAATTACCAGACTCAAAAATGAAAACACATCTCAAACCATGGATCTACCTGTATAATCCTAGTTATTTCTGATAAGACCTACCTTCTACCTTCTTTGAGAGCTTCTGGCCTACAAAGGAAGTTTAAACTCATGAGCATGAGACACACGTAGGGCTGGGAAAGCCCTTCATGCTAAGTGGCTGCCTGTAATGCTGTGCTGAGGACTGGAGGTCTTGTCTGGGTTAAGACGAGAGCACTGCCCCAGATGGAATAAGAAGTGGTGTCATGTGTGCCTGACCCTGCCAACTCATCCAGCCTCATCTCCTTTCTGAAAACCTACTCTGTTTCAGTCACCATGAAATGTTCATACTTAAGTGTCCTAAACAGTTCAGGCTTTTTGTAGATTCTGGTACATCTCTTGCTCCCTTTACTGGCAGTGCTCTCCCTACCTTTTTCCTTGAATGACTGATTGCACTAGGGAGCTTTCCTTGGTCTCCCTGAAGACAAGCTGGCTATATTGCTCTCTATCTTGTAGCACCTCTATCATTAAACTTTCCTAGCTTTAATTTTTTTAATTTAATGTTTTGTTTTATATGTCTGTTTCTCCCACTAGACAGGGAGCCTATGCCTCTGGAAGGTCAGGGTGGCTCTCATTTCTCTTCACATTCCCAAGGTACATAGCCTGTGCCCAATAAATCCTTTTTGAATGCATGAATAAATATAATTAGCAAAATGTTTTATCTGTGCGCTATGCAGATTTATTTTCAGTTTAATCTATAAAACTAATATAAGTACAAAAGGAAGAAAGAAAGTAACTATGGCTTTGAGATGGTGGAAGGAAAAGGAGATTAAGAATACCAGGAGGAAAATGCTCAAGGAAGATTTTACAAATATAAACAGCACAGTAACATTCCACAGAATGTATAGAATCTGTATCAGTAGCTTATTCAATATTCTTACGTTTGGTTTCAATGTCTCTGTAGAACACAATTAAAATTACTTACTGGTTGTAAAGCTCTGGATACCTAACTAAGTTTTGAATGAATTCATTCAGTCCTGCTCTTCTTTGTTTAATAAAATCTGTTAAGAGAGACAGAAACTATTAGGTTCATTTATGTCAGACTATGTAATTGCTATCAATACAATTACATAAGCATTAAAAAGCACAAAATAGTGAATTTTGATTAAGAAACTATTTTAAAATTTATGTTTCTTGATATACCACATGCAATAAATATTTAGAAATACATATTTTTAAGTCTATAAATACAATGGTTATAAAATTTAACTAAGACAGGTAATTTATCTCCTAAAAAAAATTCTCCAAAAAAAGTCTCTTAAAGGATTTTAAACAGACTCACTACAAAACATGGAGAGGTTCTGCATTATCCAATTCCTCATGAATTACCAGATAATGAATAAAAATCAACATCATGACACTGGTGACTGAAAAATACCACCTTAAAAAAAAACAAGAATTGCTGGAAATCCCTGCCAACTGGAGAATGGTGATTAATCAGTTAATTACAAGCAAAACTCTTAGTACTAAAAACCCCCTTGAAAAATACACTGGAACACTTCTTTCCTAACAAATAATTGTCCAACTTCTTCCAACTTCTTCAAAGTATTGTGATAATTAATAACTAAGGCTCATGTAACAGCAGCTTAGCAACAAAGGTTAAGCACAAAGGTTTCCTAGAAAATTTTCAAAATCTTTTTTCTGCTACTTACTAGCTAGCTGATCTTAAACCTAAGACTTAAGTCCTTACTTGTAAAATGGGGATAACATTTATACCTCATAATGTTGTTATAGGATTAAATGAGATAATTCATGTAAGTTTATACTAGAATGCTGGATAGACAGAGCACAATCTCCAGCTATTATTATTTTTGTTGTTGTTATTATTTTTTTTTATTGTAGGGGTCAAAGCCATCACCCTAAACCCTAATTCTTAAGAAATATACCACAAAAAACAAAGAAACAGGAGACTTGAGAGAGTGTCTCAAATGGTGAACATCTTGGTAAACATCTATAAACAAGGGGATTCAAGATGGCGGCATGAGAGGTGAGAGAGAGAACTCCTCCCAAAACCACAAATAGTACAAAAATATAGTTAATTAATACAACTAACCGTAAAACAGCAACAGGAAGGAAGGCTGAACCAGACTGCATATAGACCTCACAAACTGAGCAGACATGATGAAACAGGGTAATGTACGAAAGCATTAATCCGGTGGGACCCAGGCCCTTCCCCCACCCCATTTTACCAGTGGGAGGAAGAGAAACAGAGCAGGAAGGGGGTGGAAGCCTGGGATTACTGAACACCTAGCCCTGGAGATCTGCTCTGCAAGCAGAAACCTACCCTGGGTGGTGCTCTGGAGGTTGGGGAGCTGGGACAGGCAGAGTGCCTGAGAGACTGACGTTCTGGCCAATTGCGCAGGACAGGATCCACATCCGGCCACTCTGTGTCAGAGGAAAGGCAGGCGGTCTGAAAGGCTTCCTAGCAGCTGAGGGGGCGGGGTTTGCACAGAGCTTGCGGGAGAAGGGAGAGCTGGACAAGGTTCTCTGAGTGTGCTCAGCCCAGCAGGCTGGGAACTCTGAGGAGCTACAAGCGCTCCATCCCCTGGCTGCCTGCTCAGCTCCAAGGACCGACACTGTGACATGCAGCCTGTTGAGCCTTCCTCCCAGCCTAACAGCACCAGCTTGCAAACTGGCAGTCATTGTGCTGGCATCAAGCCAGCCAAAGGGAGGCCCTGCCTATAACAGCTAGAGACACTGGGCACAGAGGCTTACACTTGTGTGCTCGTCCCACTGGCTCTGACACTGGAGACAGGCACAACAGATGGGAATCAGGAAACAGATCTTTCCTCCCCCCAGGCACCAGCTCCGCTCCCATGCGACACCGAACTTCACTCTAGGAACTGAGCAGCCCCAGAGACGAGAGCTCCTGGACACTACAGGGCACCACATAGAAACACGAAACATCAAAAGAACCTGGATGAGACCAAAATCTCACAAACCTCAGAAAGAGGGCCAAATGAAACTGAACTCACCAATCTTCCTGAAAGAGAGTTCAAAATAAAAATCATAAATATGCTTATGGAGGTATAGAAAAATATTCAAGAAGTCAGGAATGAATTTACGTTGGAGATTCAATCATTAAAAAATTCCATATCTGAAATGAAACATACAATGGAGGGATTTAAAAGCAGATTAGATGTAATAGAAGACACGGTAAATGGAACACAAATTAGAGAAGAGGAATACAAAGAAGCTAAGGCACAGAGAGAAAAAAGAATCTCTAAGAATGAAAGAATATTGAGAGAACTGTGTGACCAATCCAAACGGAACAATATTCTCATTATAGGGGTACCAGAAGAAAAAGAGACAGAAAAAGGGATAGAAAGTGTCATTAAGGAGATAATTGCTGAAAACTTCCCCAATCTGGGGAAGTAGATAGTCTCTCAACCCATGGAGATGCACAGATCTCCCAACACAAGGGACGCAAGGAAGACAACATCAAGACATATAATAATTAAAATGGCAAAGATCAAGGATAAAGACAGACTTTTAAAAGCAGCTAGAGAGAGAAAAAAGATCACATACAAAGGAAAACCCATCAGGCTATCATCAGACTTCTCAACAGAAACCTTACAGGCCAGAAGGGAGTGGCATGATATATTTAATGCAATGAAGCAGAAGGGACTTGAACCAAGAATACTCTACCCGGCAAGGTTATCATTTAAATTTCAAGGAGGGATTAAACAATTTTCAGATAAGCAAAACCTCAAAGAATTTTCCTCCCATAAACCACCTCAACAGTGCATTTTGGAGGGACTCCTATAGATACAAGTAATCCTAAGGCTAAACAGGTGACACCCAAGGGATAGACAAAGAGTACAGAATATGATTCATAACACACAAAGAATAGAAGAGGAAGAAAAAGAAAAATGAGGAAAAAAAAAGACCTTTAGGTTGTGTTTGTAATAGCATAGGGAGTGAGTTAAATTTGACTGTTAGATAGTAAGGGAATTACCCTTGACGCTTTGGTAACAACAAATATAAAGCCAGCAATGACAATAAGTACATACCTATCGATAATCACCCTAAATGTAAATGGTCTGAATGTACCATTCAAAAGACATAGTGTGACTGAATGGGTAAAAAAACAAGACCCATCTATATGCTGCCTACAAGAGACTCACTTCAAACCCAAAGACATACAAAGATTGAAAGTAAAGGGATGGAAAAAGATATTTCATGCAACTAATAGAGAGAAAAAAGCAGGAGTTGCAGTATTTATATCAGACAAAATAGATGTCAAAACAAAGAAAGTCACAAGAGACAAAGAAGGACATTACATAATGATAAAAGGGTCAGTCCAGCAAGAAGATATAAATATTTTAAATTTCTATGCACCAAATACAGGATCACCTACAAATGTGAAACAAATAATAACAGAATTAAAGGGGGAAATAGAATGCAATGCATTCATTTTAGGAGACTTCAACACACCACTCACTCCAAAGGACAGATCAACCAGACAGAAAATAAGGAGACAGAGGCCCTGAACAATGTCTTAGAACAGATGGACCTAACGGACATCTACAGAACTCTACATCCAAAAGCAGCAGAATACACCTTCTTCTCAAATGCATATGGAACATTTTCAAGAATAGATCATACATTAGGCCACAAAAAGAACTTCAGTAAATTCACAAAGATTGAAATGGTACCAACCAGCTTCTCAGATTACAAAGGTATGAAACTAGAAATAAATTACACAAAGAAAACGAAAAAGCCCACAAACACATGGAGGCTTAATAACATGCTCCTAAATAATCAATGGATCAATGACCAAATAAAAACAGATCAAGCAATATATGGAGACAAATGACTACAATAATTCAACACCACAAAATCTCTGGGACGCAGTGAAGGCTAAGAGGGAAATATATTGCAACACAGGCCGACCTCAGGAAAGAAGAACAATCCCAAATGAACAGTCAAAACTCGCAATTAATGAAACTAGAAAAGGAAGAACAAATGAGGCCCAAAGTCAGTAGAAGGAGGGACATAATAAAGATTAAAATGGAAATAAATGAAATTGAGAAGAATAAAACAATAGAAAGAATCAATGAAAGCAGGAGCTTGTTCTTTGAAAAAATAAACAAAAGATAAACCCCTAGCCAGACTTATATGGAAAAAAAGAGGGTCTACACACATAAAGAGAATGAGAAATGAGAAGGAAAAATCACCACGGACACCACAGAAATAACAAAGAATTAAAAGAGAATACTATGAAAAATTACATGTTAACAAACTGGATAACCTAGAATAAATGGACAACTTTCTAGAATATACAACCTTTCAAGGCTGACCCAGGAAGAAACAGAAAACCTGAAAGGCCAATTACCAGCAATGAAATAGAATTGGTAATCAAAAACTACCTAAGAACAAAACTCCTGAACCAGATGGTTTCACTGCTGGATTTTATCAAACATTTAGTGAAGACCTAATACCAAATCTCCTTAAAGTTTTCCAAAAAGTAGAAGAGGAGGGTATACTCCCTAACTCATTCTACGAGTCCAACATCACTCTAATACCAAAACCAGGCAAAGTCACCACAAAAAAGAAAATTACAGACCAATATCCCTGATTCACATACATGCAAAAATACTCAGTAAAATATTAGCAAACCAAATTCAAAAATTCATCAAAAAGATCATCCATCATGATCAAGTGGGATTCATCCCAGGGATGCAAAGATGGTACAACATTCGAAAATCCATCAACATCATCCACTACATCAACAAAAAGAAGGACAAAAAACACATGATCATCTCCATAGATGATGAAAAAGCATTCGACAAAATTCAACATTCATTCATGATAAAAACTCTCAACAAAATGGGTATAGAGGGCAAGTACCTCAACATAATAAAGTCCATATATGACAAACCCACAGCCAATATTATACTTAACAGCAAGAAGCTGAAAGCTTTTCCTTTAAGATCAGGAACAAGACAAGGATGCCCACTCTCCTCACTTTTATTCAACATAGTTCCGGAGGTCCTAGCCATGGCAATCAGACAATACAAAGAAATAAAAGGCATCCAGATTGGCAAGGAAGAAGTCAAACAGTCCCTGTTTGCAGATGACATGATATTGTACATAAAAATTCCTAAAGAATCCACTCCAAAGTTACTAGATCTAATATCTGAATTCAGCAAAGTTGTGGTATACAAAATTAATTCACAGAAATCTGTTGCATTCCTATACACTAACAATGAACTAGCAGAAAGAGAAATCAGGAGAACAATTCCATTCACAATTGCATCAAAAAGGATAAAATACATAGTAATGAAACTAACCAAGGAAGTGAAAGACTTAAACTCGGAAAACTACAGGACACACATGAGAGAAATTAAAGAAGAAACCAATAAATGGAAACACATCCTGTGCTCATGGATAGGAAGAATTAATATTGTCAAAATGGCCACCCTGCCTAAAGCAATCTACAGATTCAATGCAATTCCTATCAAAATACCAACTGCATTCTTCAATGATGTAGAGCAAATAGTTCTAAAATTCATATAAAACCAAAACTACAAAAGACCCCGAATACCCAAAGCAATCCTGAGAAAGAAGAATAAAGCAGGGGGAATTACGTTCCTGACTTCAAGCTCTACTACAAAGCCACAGCAATCAAGACAATTTGGTACTGGCACCAGAACAGACCCACAGACCAGTGGAACAGAATAGAGAGCCCAGATATAAACCCAAGCATATATAATCAATTAATATACAATAAAGGAGCCATGGATATACAATGGGGAA
>JAVSCE010017896.1:20000-28739 GCA_032199065.1 Smutsia gigantea
TTGTATTCTGCCCTCTTCTGCTAAAATCTTGGTTCCTATGATATTAACATAATTACAAAATAACTATATTATTAACAATGCGACTGTCAAGTGCAGTTAAAATTTCTTGGCATGCTTTTTTCTGTCCTTAGTCTTTATTTCATGAATTGAATATCCATGGGTTGAAATTCTGTGTTGCAAAGTCATTAAAAATTATTCTTCACATTTTTATATTACCAATCAAAATACAGTTAGGTTTTTTTGTTCAGTTTTTATTTTTAACTGTTAGAGACTGCTTTATTATTATATTTTATTTTTGTTTTTTTTTAATTGTTTAAAATATGCACATGCCAAAGTCAAAGTAATAAACAAGATTCATCCAGGGACATCTAACTTCTACCCCATTGCCTCTCACTGGCCTCTTCCTCCTCCTTAAAGTTACTAGTTTTTAGTTTTGGGGTTATTTTTCTATTATTTCCTTTTGAATCTCCACACCCTTTCCTACACAGAAAATATACACTATACACATCTGTATCTCGTTCTTTCCACCTAATGTATTCTGGAGATTACCCCATAGAAGAGCCTTTTCATTCCTTTTAATAGCTACATTGGATTCCCCTGTTGGAAGGATATTTCACTTGTTTCTAGTTTTTGCTATTGAATATAATGTCAAAATAACAGTCTTGAACATACACCATTTCATATAGAGTTTACCTTTGGAATAGAGTCCTAGAAATGTGATTTCTTGTACTTTTGCTACATAGTCCCTTCTATATGGACTGTAGCACTTTGCATTCCCACCAGCAAAACATGTTTGTTTCCCCGGAGCCTAACCAAATGAGCATCTTAACAATCTTTTGATTTTTTGAGTATGACTTAGATCTGATCTCCCCAATGAAGGGCGTCCCAAGATTTATGTGACATACAGTCTATTTCACTGTTGCCAAATCAAAAAACAATATGCTCGGTATTGATTTCAAATTGTTCTTCAATAAAAATCCATTTTTCAGTATCAAATAATTAAGCCACCAAAACATAAATACTACGGGGCATTCTGGATTTGCCTTTAATAATGAAGTAGCAATGTTGCCATCTTTATGTTGCCTTTTTCTCTTGATGAAATGATTCTGTCTTTAGGGTCCAACTAAAAGCTCTACAGAACTCCAGCCCAATCTCAAGTCTTACACTGTCACTAACATGCAGTTTAATTCCTTTTAAATGTCTTTCACTTCAAATTAATTAATCAAGGACTGACACTGCAGTTATCTTTGATTCTTATTTCTATATGTCTCCTTTACCTAAGGGATCACCAAGATTTCTTACAGATCTTTCCTTAAGAGTTCCTGCATATGGCTTGATTTTTAGCCCTATTTCCACCCTCGGTCTAGCTCCCGTCAACTAATGTGAAGACTATGGGACAGTCCTGCCAGTCTCTGCTTACCCATTCCACCTACCATGCCTACCAGAAATTATACACTGTTGGTTTCACATCACATTGCTACTTCACTCAAATAACTGTAAGGCCCACGCGTTGCCCATAAAAATATTTTTCAACCTGTGTTTGTTCCACAGACAGACTTTACTGCTGCACCAACAAAGCACTCCATTTTTATTTGTTCTGCACATGACATTTTCTGCATAAGATATCATTGGGGAAAAAGAGTTCTGTGGCTAAAAACAAAACAAGATTACAAAAGCCACGGCCCTATTAAATCAATTCTACAGAATGTATAATCTGGCTTTGTTGTGCCAACTCAATCTTCTCCTTATTAATGGATTCAGGTATTCAGGTAACATCTATTTAGAACCTAGTATTTACCAGGCACCATATAAAATCAATGAAAAAGACATAGTGCCCACCTTCCTAAAATCTTCTCCTAGATCAGACAGACTGGCAGTGACAATGAAGTAGCAAAATTCTGTTAAGAGAAATAACAGGGGAAGTGAGAACCCTCTCCAATCCCGAGGTTCAGTTAAGTGTAGAAGAAGAACCTCTAGTGGAGAGGGCTACATGGATGTCCCAGCAGCCTCAGGGGGAAAACTAAGTTTTAATTAAAGCAAGAATGTGAAACAAATGAAATATAGAATAAAGAGCAGTTTGTTAATTGTGGACAGCATGCCATGGGATACAATGAAAAGGTTTGGGAGGGAAAGGAATGGTGTAAGGTTAGGTTGCAGAAAGGAAGCACAGTCAAGATAAGCTATTGGAAAGCTTCTAATTTGAGTAGTGACCAAGCAAGCAGACATGTAAGGAATCACGGGTTTAATGGGTTACCAGGTTACAACAAATTGGTTACAGAGGTAAGATGGTGGGAAGAGAGGGCACTCCAGCTTGTCAGGATTCATCTAAGGCACAGAGAGATGACTTTTCTCAAAGGATTTCTGGTGGATAAGGAGACTTTAGTCTCTCTATAATAAGCCATTTGTGACCAGGATTGATTTTCTTGATTATAGTGAAAAAAGGCCCAGATCTGAGGCTTTAGATGTACAGACCCCAGATTCCTGAGATCCTATGTGTCCTCAGGCTCCTAAGGTGAACAACAAAACATTTTCTTGGTATCCCATTCAGAAGCCTAGAAGCTGCTGTGTAGAGAGTTTATGTTTAATAAATGTCTCCGGATATGACAAAGAATGTCCTTAATGGTTAGAAAAGTACCCAAATTACCCTTAATGGCTATTAAATCTATCTGAAGCCACACTGCTTGAATTTAACTCCCAAATCGGAAATTTACTAGCTCTGTGTGGCCCTGGGCAAATTAATTGACCCCACTGTGCCTCAGTTTCCTCATCTATAAAATAAGGATGATGAGAATGATCATACCCACCTCAGAGGGCCTTGGCGAGGACCGAATGAATTAAAACATGGAAAGTGCTTAAAACAATGCCTGGCATATGCAGTAAACACCTTTTTGAGGCATTATTTTTATAGAGTGTGAGATTCATCAGCTTTGTAAAGTCCTGTACTGCTATCCATTACAACAAATGTTAACTACTTCAAATTTCAAACACTAGTATGGCTGGTCTGTAAAGTTATGCTTACCTGGATCAAAATTATCACCAAATATTCTCTTGGCAGGAATCTTCAGGGCAATAGCAGGAAATTGTTTCTTTAACTAGAATTTTAAAAAATAACATTATATGAACTCAATTTTATTAATCTTCTAGTTATACATGTACCTAAAAAAAATACAATCTGATCTGCAAGAAAATCCATTATAAAACATACTTTTAAATATATCACAATCCACTGTACAATATTGTTATATCAATAAAATACGAGTAGTCTGATTAATCATCCTATTTTGTCCAAAAAAAGTACTTATTACGTTTGTGACCTTAGTTACTTAACATCTCCATGCTTTAGTTTTCTTGTCTATAATATAGGGATGATGTTAGCACTGATCTTACAGATTTGTTGTGAGGCTTAAAGGAAATCATTTATGTTCAGTGCTTAGACTAGAACCTGGAGCATAAGTTTTGAATACATATTACTCACCATTTATTAGTTCAGGAGACGATGTGATCTTTGGGTTCTCTCTACATGAACAGATTGACAACTGTTTTCTAAGAAAGTTCATGAATTTTTCTTTCAATATCCTCTGCTCTAGCCTTCCCCCTAACATTCTAAGACAATTGTTTATTGAATTGATTATCCCCAGAGAAAGAACAACTTGGCCTTGAAGTAATTAAATTCGGGGCAGTAAAATAATAAAAATGGGTAATACGTATCATTATATGCTTGGTGTCAAAATAACCACACACACATCTAACTACCAACTGACAGGAAATACAAAGAACTGAAGAATGTATTAATCATTCTACCCATGAGCATGCTGTCAGCAAAATCCAGACTGAGAAATCTAAAGACAAATGATCCTGTTTAAAAAAAAAAAATTGTAAGGAAAGAAAAGATAGGCAGAGAAAGAAATTCAGTGATTAAAAGACATTTCACAGACTTATCAACCAGTCAGATAAATGCTGACAAAATACCTGATACTAAGATATTATTGCTAATTATTTTCAGATGTGATAATGGTTTTGTGTGTGTTTATGTGTGTGTATTTTTTATGAATCATTATCTTTTTAGAGATGTATATTAAAATATTACGGATGAATGATAACTGAAATTTGCTTCAAAATTATAGTGGGCTGGCTGGCTAGGGATAGAAATGAAACAAGAATGGTTGCATATTGGTAATTGTTGACGCTAGATGGTACATTATATTATTTTCTGTATTTGTACTATTCTATCTATTTCTGTATATGGTCAACAATTTCTATAAGAAGTTTTAAAATGCAAACTACAGCCATAAAAAACACATTTAACTGATAAATGTTTACAGATTGGAAATTTTATTTTTTGTCTTTCGTTTATTCTAAAAGGAGCACAGGGGAAGAATTTGTGTTTTCAAACTTAGGGAAATCCAGGCCAGGTTTAACCTCACTTGTAATTTCAGAGAACACACTGATATCATTCCCTTTCTTTTATTGCCCTACACCACAGAAGGCAGGCTGAAAGGAGATTTGGAGGAGATATATAAGAAATATAGACACACAAAATGGGGAAATAAGAAAAAGACTGGGAGAAAAAGGGAAGAGAAATGCAGGAAAAACTGAGGGAGGCAGATGATAAAAACTCAGTTAAATGGTAAGAAAAATTTTTTGCAAAAAACTTAAGATAGGGTGTTTGATGGAAAGAATCAAAGTGATGATCAAGGGGGGGTGAGTAACCAAAACAAACTTTCCTACCTTACCTTTACACTTAAAGATACTCAAATATTAACATTCCACCTAATTAATCTCCAGCTATTTAAATCCTGAAACCATCATAAGGATGCTAAGCTTTACACTTGTGCAGCCCTCCACAATGCTAAGTTCTAGATGACATCCCCTACACTCCTCCTTTTTATAAACAGTTCTACAGAAAGAAAACATGTGTAGAAGACAAATCTGGCCAATATAATCTTTTTAGTAAAATACAGAAAGGAATCTCATATTTTCAGTTATTAGTAGCTCACTGAACAAAATTTGATATTATCTAAGAAGTTCATATAAACCATCTGGGTGTATACATACATGTGGTTAAGTTAACCTTCATGTTATTCTTATAACACAGATATCCTGATAGGTATAGTCAGATTTGTACAATCTACAAATAATGCTGATCATGTCTATAATAGTACCCAATAATTTCAAACAGAGCTAGCAATTCAACCTTTACCCAGCCTCCAATATACATAAACCTCTTTTTTTTAATCACTGAAAAATTACAGATATTCTCATGTACAAACTCTTATTGGCTATAACTTTGTTTCAAAAGTGTACTGCACTTACAGTCAAAAACACTGTCTCATTATTCGTTAATTAACCAATACTTAAAACTAGATATAGTAAGTTCAGCTGCAATGAATTAAATTAAAACTAAAGAACAGAAAACACAGTAAAATATCAGTTACCTCTGAACAGTGACATAATAGGGATTTAAAATTTTAATTTAGTTTTAATTTCCAGAATTCTAGAATATATGTTAATTTTAATGGAAAAAAATGCCATTTAAAAAAACTGCTGTATTATATTAAAGGTTTAATTTCAATTAGCAAAGCATTTTAATTTGGAACAAATACAGATAGAGTGAAATGTTAGACAGAGATGACTCAGAAGACTAAATTTCATGACTTAAAAAAACACAAGAGGACACTCCATCCAAAAGCAACAGGATACACATTATTCTCAAGTGCACATGGAACACTTTCAAAAAAGATCATATACTTGGCGACAAACAGAGCCTCAGTAAGTTTAAAAAGATTGAAATTGTACCAACCAGCTTCTCAGATCACAAAAGTATGAAACTAGAAATAAATTACTCAAACAAAATGAAAAAGCCCACAAACACATGGAGGCTTAATAATATGCTCCTAAATAATCAACAGATCAATGAGCAAATAAAAACAGAGATGAAGAAATATAAGGAGACAAATGACAATAATTCAACACTGCAAAATCTGTGGGACACAGCAAAGGCCGTGGTAAGAGGGAAATACATTGCAATACAGGGCTACCTCGGGAAAGAAGAACAATCCCGAAGGACCGGTCTAACTTGCAATTAATGAAACTAGAAAAGGAAGAATAAATGAGGCCCAAAGTCAGTAGAAGGAGGGACACAATAAAGATTAAACAGAAATAAATAAAATTGAGAAGAATAAAGCAATAGAAAGAATCAATGAAGCAGAAGCTGGTTCTTCAAGAAAACAAAATAGATAAGCCCCTAGCCAGACTTATCAAGAAAAAAAAAAAGAGTCTACACACATAAAGAGAATCAGAAATGAGAAAGGAAAAATCACTATGGACACCACAGAAATACAAAGAATTATGAGAGAATACTATGAAAAATGATATGCTAACAAACTGGATAACCTACAAGAAATGGACAACTTTCAAAAAAAATACAACCTTCCAAGGCTGACAAAGGAAGAAACGGAAAATCTGAATAGACCAAGTACCAGCAAAGAAATTGAACTGCTAATCAAAAAACTACCTAAGAACAAAACTTCTGGACCAGAGGTTTCACTGCTGAATTTTATCAAACATTTAGTGAAGACCTAATACCCATCCTCCTTAAAGTTTTCCAAAAAGTAGAAGAGGAGGGAATACTCCCAAACTCATTCTACAGGACAAACATCACTCTAATACCAAAACCAGGCACAGACATGACAAAAAAAGAAAATTACAGACCAATATCCCTAATGAACACAGATGCAAAAAATACTCAACAAAATATTAGCAAACTGAATTCAAAAATGCATCGAAAAGATCATCCATCATGATCAAGTGGGATTCATCCCAGGGATGCAAGGATGGTACAACATTCAAAAACCCATCAACATCATCCACCACATCAACAAAAAGAAGGACAAAAACCACATGATCAGACTTCCGGGAAGATGGCGGTGTGAGCAGGGCGGCAGAAATCTCCTCCCAACACTATATTTATCTACGAAAACACAGCAAATACATCTATTCCTAAAAGAGAGACGAGAATACACAGGAAAGCGCACAGCGTGCAGCTACACCCGAGAGGACTCGGCACCCCAAGAGGCGGGTAAGATCCGGAGCCGCGACCCGGCGGGACCCGAGCCCTCCCCCACCCCAGCGCACCGGCGGGAGGAGAGGATTCAGAGCCGGGAGGGAGTGGAAGCACACCCCGCGAAGTAGCCAGCCCCGGTGATCTGCGCGGGGAGCGCTGACCCACATTGCGCAGTGCAGCGGAGATTGGAGAGACAGAGGGGCAGGATCTGAGCGGGGAACGCGCCAGGGGGCTTGCAGCCGGCTCCGGGAAGGAAAAAAAAGCGCGCTTTCCTCAGCGGTCTTAAAGAGACAGGAGCCCAGCGGAGGAGCCGGATCGCCCCAGCACACTCAGCCCAGCAGGCTGGGAGTCCTGGGGAGTTTCAGACGCCTTAGCTGGTGACTGGGGAAGCGTAGCCATACTTAACACTTCTCACTGAGATCAACAGCCTCCTATTCCTTCCCACCCCTGCCAGAGCGATAAAGGGCCCTGCGGAGCGGCACAGTCACAGCTGTGGAATAGTGGGACAATAGCGCCACCTAGAGCATTCCCACAGAATCTACGTCCGGTGGGCATTTTTTTTTTGTTTTTTGTTTTGGTTTTTGTTTTTTCTTTTCTTTCTCTTTTTCTTTTTTTCTTTCTTTCTTTTTTCTGTTTTTTCTTTTTTTCTCTTTTTTTTTTCTTTTTTTTCTTCTCTTTTTAAAGTCTTAAAGAGCCCAGCTGACATACGTGGCAACTATCAGTGACCAAATTATACAGCCATGAAAAGACAGAGGAATATGGTTCAGACCAAAATCAACCAGACAACCCCAGAGAGGGAGTCTGAAGGGATGGAAATGCACAGCCTCCCTGAAAAAGAATTCAGAATAAAAGTCATAACCATGCTGATGGACCTACAGAGAAATGTGCAAGAGCTGAGGGAGGAAGTGAGGGAACTGAGGAAAGACAATACAGAAATCAGACAAGCGATCGACGGGCTTAACAGCAGAATGGATGAGATGCAAGAGACTGTTAATGGAATAGAAAACAGAGAACAGGAGTACAGAGCAGCTGAGGCAGAGAGAGATAAAAGGATTTCTAGGAATGAAAGAATATTAAGAGAACTGTGGACCAATCCAAACGGAACAATATTCGCATTATAGGAGTACCAGAGGAAGAAGAGAGAGAAAAAGGGATAGAAAGTGTCTTTGAAGAAATAATTGCTGAAAACTTTCCTCACTGGGGAAGGAAGTAGTCTCGCAGTCCACCGAAGCTCATAGATCTCCCAACACAAGGGACCCAAGGAAGACAACACCAAGACACATAATTATTAAGATGGCAAAGATCAAAGATAAAGACAGGGTATTAAAGGCAGCTAGAGAGAGAGAAAAGATCACCTACAAAGGAAAACCCATCAGACTATCATCAGACTTCTCAACAGAAACCTTACAGGCCAGAAGAGAATGGCATGATATATTTAACGTAATGAAACAGAAGGGCCTCGTACCAAGAATATTGTATCCAGCACGATTATCATTTAAATATGATGGAGGGATTAAACAATTTCCAGATAAACTAAAGTTAAGAGAATTTGCGTCTCATAAACCACCACTACAGGATATCTTAAATGGACTGCTCTAGAGGGAAGCACACCTAAGGCTCAAAAGATGTCACCAGAGAAAAAAAAAATCAAAGCAAAGAAAGCAGACCATCCAAAT
>JAVSCE010017897.1:0-273931 GCA_032199065.1 Smutsia gigantea
TCTACCGCATCCTGCACGTGGCTGCCTCCACAGGGGAGCATGAGAAGGTGGTCCAGGTAACAGCTCCACCCCGCACCTCTCGGGGTGGCCCGGGAAGCCACTAGCTTGCCATGCCCCTGTCCCTGGGCAGAGACTTGAGTTGGTGCTGAGCCCGAGGAGGGATGGGTGGACAAGAGCTCCCTAGCAGGTGGTGGGCTCGGGGTGTCAGGGAGACCTCAGAAGTGGTGGTGATCATGGCAGGGGCCAGATGCACAGAGGGTGTTGTCCAGCTGATGGGGTCAGTGGTGGCTGGTTGGGAACCACCTGAGGGCGGCCTCACGGGGCTGGGAGGGCCCGGGGTCTGGTGTGAGCTGAGACCTGGTGTGTGTGGGGTGGAGAGCAGGTGGTGGCAGACACGCCTTCTGCCCCCGGAAGCCAGTCCTCAGCTGCCTTCCTCACTAAGCTGCTTTGGATCAGGGATGGGATCCATGCAAATCCTGAAAGCCGCAGCTGGGGGAGGGCACACGCTTGTGGGCCCGGGAAGGAGAGCAGTGTGTGTCTGCTTCTGGCGGACGACTTCCTTTAGGGAGGGGCGGGGCCTTCCTGCACGCCTCCGGGTCTTGGCCAAACCAGGGTGGGGGGACAGAGTGGACTTGCCTGGCTCCCATTTGGGGACACCTAGAGTTTCCAGCCGCCCCCAAGATCCTGGACTTGGCAGGGCCTGTGGGAGGCGATGCTGGGTGGGAGGTCCGGGGACATGGCTCCACCTGCCCACCCGCCCCAGGGGCTGTTCGACAACTTCCTACGCCTGCGGCTACGGGACTCCAGCCTCGGCACTGTGTGCACGGCCCTCGACTGGCTGGCCTTTGACGACATGCTGGGCCGGGCCGCCCACCATGGCCAGAGCTTTCAGCTGCTGCGCTATCTGCCCTTCCTGCCTGCCGCCTTCCACCTGCTCTTCGCCTCCAGCCGCACGCCGAGAATCGTCTTCCCCAGCAGCCAGCAGGAGGTGCGCCCGTGTCCTGCTCACACCAGCTCTGGCCTAGGGATCCTGGGTCACCAGCTATGTTCACCCTGCGCCCCAGGCCCAGAGCCGGACCAGCCGGATGCAGAACCTGATCCAGACGCTGGTGTCGGGCATCGCGCCGGCTGCCCGCAGCCGGGCTGCGCCCCAGGCCCTGGTCCTGGACACGCTCTGCCTGCTCCTGGACATCCTGACACCCAAGCTGCGGCCTGTGAGTGCTTGCCTGGGAGGATCGTCCCGGGGGGTGTCCTGGCTGTGCTCAGCCCCCCGCTGCTGCCCCTGCCCACAGGTGAGCACTCAGCTGTACAGTGCCCGCGAGAAGCAGCAGCTGGCCAGCCTGGTGGGCACCATGCTTGCTTACAGTCTCACCTATCGCCAGGAGCGCACACCCGATGGGCTGTATGTCTACAGGCTTGAGCCGTGAGTGCCCAGCGCCAGGGTGGGATGCCAGGGCAGGGAGGCTGGGGGCTGGGCGCCAGGGCCATGGCGATCGCCAAGCCTGAGTGTGAAAGCATGGCCTTGGCGAGGGGTCTGTTTCCCTGCTTGCTGGGGCACCGCAGGCTTCAGCGCCAGCTCAGCCCTTGCCTGGATGGGCGCAGCCCTGGGACCGAGCCCCTCGCCGCCTCAGGCTCCCATTTCCTGTCCTAAGATGGCTGTGGGATAGGGTGCGGGCCCTGGGGCTCCACCTCCTGGCGAGGGCACCATGGTGTGCAGGAAGAAGCTCCCCCATGGCAGTGGTGCTTTCCGAGTGCTCAGCCCGCCATGTTGTCTCCTTTCCTCCCTGGTAGCCGTGGGGAGGACCCCTTTCTCGTGCCCATACACCTGGGGAAACAGGCTCAGAGTACCTAGTGCCCTCTGCTGCCCTGGGGCTGGGCCCCCGAACTGGCTGGGTGTCCTGGTGCCCCGACAGGAACGTGGAGGAGCTCTGCCGTTTCCCTGAGCTGCCCACCCGCAAGCCCCTCACCTACCAGGCCCAGCAGCTCATCGCCCACGAGATCGAAATGGAGAAGATGCGGCGGGCAGAGGCTTTGGCCCGGGCTGTGGGCAGCCCCCAGGTGGGCTCGCCTTGGGCTTCCTGCAGAGCAAGGCCTGGAGGGCAGGGCTCTGGGAGCGGACACTGTCCCTGGATGGTCTTGCCCAGCCAGCTCTCACTGCACCCCACTCCCAGCAGGTGGATGAGGGGCCCCTGGGGAACGAGGGTCCACTTGGGGGTGCTGAGGAGAAAGGACCACGGGCACCTACCCTGTGCAGTCACAAGCAGCGGCTGGAGCACATCCTGAAAAGAGTGGGCATGGAGGAGCAGGTGCAGGGGCAGCCTGGTGGGTGTGGGTGTGGGGCTCCAGCGGGGCAGGAGGGGCTCGGTGGGCACCTCCCACCCTGGACAGATGATGGGGGGCATGGCGTCGCCCACCGTGGGCTGTGCCCAGTCTGCGAGGCACTTCCTTCGTGGCAGGGAAGCCCGTCAACTTGACTGGCCTGCCACTTCAGCCCGAGAGGGATTTCTTTGGTCGCGTGGTCATCAGGAGAGCAGCTACCCCAAGTGCAGGTGTGTGAGGGACAGGGTGGGGCGGGAGCCAAGGGTGGGGCAGGAGCAACCGTGTGGCCCCCACAGAGGACGCGACCCCCGAGATCAACACGGCCGAGCAGCGCATGGGCACGGCGGTGGGCCGGAGCGACGTCTGGTTCCGCTTCAAGGAGGGCGTCTCCAATGCTGTCAGGCGCAGCCTGTACATCCGGGACCTGCTGTAGCTGGGGCCGCACCGGCACCGGGCCCTGTGCCGGGCCCGTCCACAAGGGACGCCCTGGGGCCCACACCTGATGCCGCCTCACTGTCCGCTAAGAACGCACAAGAGCACCGTGCCTGTGAACAATCTTTATAAAAGCCACACCTTCACTGAGTCGTCCTGAGAGCTGGTGTGAGGCGGGGGTGGGCCTCAGAGGATGGCACACTTGCCCTTCTCTACCCACGGGTTGTTCTTCATCAGGTCGGGGTTCAGGAAGGGGTCCTTGGGGATCCCGTCCTCGATCCACTTGATGAGCCTGTGGGTGGGTGGGGGATTGGGCAGGTGGGCAGCCAGTCCGCAGAAGTGCCCAGTGGCAACGTGGGTGTGGTCTCAGCTCATGCAAATGTGCAGAGGCATGGAAATGAGATGCAAGTCGGCTGTGGGCAGGGCCAGGCTCCTGGGGTCTGGGGGACTCACTCTGGGATGGTCTTGGACGACATCTCCCTACTGAAGGCCAGCTGGTGCTTGAGGCTCTCCACCTCCTTCTTCATCTGGGGCACATCCCACTCATCCATGGCATCTGGGGCTTCTGCAGTAGCCAGCCTGGGGCTAGAGGGCAGGGGAGGGAGCACTAGTGAGGGGCCAGCCTGCAGTTGCCCCCTGGAGAACCTCCCCAACAGAGGGAGGGAGGGAGCCACCCCTTTGTACACTGACTCCCAGGCCACTGCCCGGGGAGGTCCCAGGGCCCACACCATCCACCCAGGTCCTTGTGGGAGTGCTGGGGTGCAGGGCCTGAGGCTCAGGCCCCACTAATGAGGCCCCATATGTCATCTCTCTCAAGGGGCCAATACACTGTGAAGGAAGCTACCCTGAGCTCTACCTCACCCCACTCCCATCAAAGTCTTACCAGGGCCGGGCCTCTGGGTGGGAGAAGGGTGGGGAAACACCCCACCTCCCCCCACTCCTGGGTGCGCAGGGCAGCCCAGACCTTCACGGAAGGGGTGGGGCCTGCTTGGCCCCCTCCCCGTGCTCCCTGCTGGTTTGCATGGGCCAAGCCCACCCCGAGGGCAGGGTAATCCTGGGGCCCAGGGTTTGCCTGCAATTTGCGTCTCTGGTGGGGTGGGGGGGCTTGCTGAGGATTTAGGGGTCACAGGCTGCACAGCAGGTCCAGGGCTCGGAACAGCTGTGGCCGCCTGCCGCCTGGGAGCTCCCCCAGAACCACGCACATGCCGCCTGGCCCAGTTTCTGCTTGTGAGCCAGCTCGGCAGAGCCACAGGCGACCTCCCAGGAGATCTGGCCAGTTGGGGACAGATGAGGGCAGATCTCACCCTGCCTCCCCAGCCCCAGCTGCTGCTCCCACACCAATGGAGCCAGAGGACTAGCTTCCTTGGCCGTGGGCGCAGACTGGCTGGCTGGAGTTGACTCTCAGGCTGTTAGGGGCTTGTGGGTGGAGGGTCCCCCATCTTGGGGTGGTCACTAGGGGTAGCCCTCCAGGTTGGTGACAGGGTGGCTGGTGGGGCACAGGAGTGGCAGCTGGCAGAGGGTGTGGGAGCGCCCAGGGATCAGGGCCTACGTCTGGAGGGGGGGTAGCCAACAAGGGATGCAGGGGCTCCCCTCACACCCCAACTTAAGCAGCCTCACCTGGGTCGGGGCTTGGCCCTGCACTGGAACAGCCATGTGGGTGGGCCTCCCAGGCCCAAGGGTCTGGCCGCCCTGCACACAGCCCCTTCCACCGCCTGGCCCTACCTGCCCTACAAGGCGCCCTAGGCTTGGGCTCAGCAGGGGGCACTGCACAGGGTCACAGGTCCCCTCCCTGTGGGCTGCTGCATGCCTGCCTCACGAGCACAGAGGGGTCGCTCTACCAGTCTGCGCAGCCTCGGAACGCGCCACCGCTGCTGAAGACCCATGGGGGGGGCGTCCTGAGGGCTGGGACGCTCCACCCAGGTCACTCCAGCGGGGTCTGGGCCAGCGTCCTGCTCAGCCCCAGGAGCCAGTTCAAAAGACTCACCTTGGATGTGGCAGCGAGGGCGAGTGGTGGTGAGGCGGTGGTGAAAGCGAGTGGCGGGGACGAGCGGTGCCCAGGCAGGCAGAGCCCAGGCACCGCCCACCATGCCCCGCCTCCTCAGGCCGGGCTGGCCCTGGGGACTTGCCAGCCTGGGGTGGGAGCTGCTGTGCAGTGAGGCCTCCTGGGGCTCCTGAGCTGCCCTGTGGTGCCGGCACCAAGACCTTCAGTTCTCCGTGAACCCCAGGCCTCTGATGCCCCTCGGGTTGGAGTCACCAGGCCAGGCAGAAGTACTGGGGACAGGGCAGGACACTGCGCCCCTGTGGAGCTGGAGCTGAGCTACCCACAGCATGAGCCTGTCCTGTAAGGGGACCTGAGCTTGCATGGGGCTGCTTCCTTCTCTGGTCCTGACCCGTTCCTGGCTAGCAGTGGGTGACTGCCCTGAGGTGCTTCCCTCTCCATTCTGCCGTGTGCTAAGAACGGCCAGATCTGTCCCATGCAGGCCCAGGTCCCAGCACCTGGGGTGTTGCCAGGCTCAGGGGTGCCCATGCCCAGGCTGAGCAGCTTTGAGGGCTCTGGAAAGGAAAGGATTCCATCACCCCTCCACCTAGGTCCTCAGCCAGGCCCAAGTCAAAGACGGGGGTCAGGCAGATGCTCTACCCTCCACCCGTCAGCGCGGGTGCTGTCACCAGGACTGTGTCCCCTTCTCAGACACGACATCCTGGGAGAGCTGTGGGCCCCGCCTTCCTCCCCTGCTCTCAGGAACTGCACCCCTGGGGCCATCGGGTGACGCAGGTGCCAGCTACATCCCAGGTGGGGGCCCCCCAGGCAGCAACAGCAGGCAGGTATGGAGGGTGGCAGGCTCAGCTCCCCAGAGCACCTTGGCAGGTGCTCCCGCGACCTCCCCTGGGCTGGGGACCTGTCAGTAGCCACTGCCTCACCTGGAAGGCAAGGTGGGGGCATTTCCCTGTTGGACTCCCCTCCCCTGTTGTGATTGTGGTGCCTCCAGTGGCTCGTGCACGCCCAGAGGGTGAGGGGTCAGGAGACTCCGTGGGGAAGGCATGTTAGGGACGTGAGGGGTTATTGTTGAGGATTTACAGTGGGGGGGTGGGGTGCTCAGAGCCAAGGGCACTGGTGTCCTCCATCCCTTCTGGCTGCCTGGGGCTCACTCACACCTGGGTGTCTGCATGCGGCATCGGCACATGCCCTGTCCTCCCCCCAGCACTCAGAGCCCTGTGCCCGTGGGCCCTTGGAGACCTGTCTTTGGTGAGTTGGGCATGGCAATGCTGGATGCTCACCTTCCTTGGAGGGTTGGGGGGCTGGTGAGGCCCTAAGCATGCCCAGGGCCCTCACCTGGGTGGGTCTGAGTGCCAAAGGCCCCGTGATCCCTGGTGGAAGCCACCTGGGGGGCAGGGACAGTTCATCCTCTGTCTGCCGTGCAGATGCCCAGGGCACATCCAGGGAGACCAGATGCCGTTCTGAAATTAGCTCTGCTAACTGGGTTCCTCCCTGGCCTAGAAACACCAGGCCATGCCCACCAGGCTCCTGATGTGGGGGTGGGGTTGTGCAGCGAGATTTGTGCAGGCAAAAACCAAAAGTGGCATGGGGGGTGCTTGGACCCCCTCTGGCAGCCCCGGCGGGGCTCAGGGAGGAGATACCTCAACCAGACAATCCACAGCTCAGCGCCGGCCCTGAGATCGCTTGCCCGGCGTGGCCAGAGCCGAGGCTGGTCTCTGTCATCAGATCACCTCTGAGGGTGTGGGTGACCCAGTGCCACCTCCAGCCACTGTCAGCTCAAGCTCCATGTGGGGAGATGGTGCGGCAGGCCCTGGGCTAGCGGGACTGGTGGGGCTTTGTCCACCAGTGCCTGTCCCAGGGAGGTGCAGGACCCATGGGCTCAACCCTCCTGAGGCAATGACAGTGGCCCTGGCAGCTGCAGGGGGACATGACAACTGGCAGAGGCAAACATGGGGAAAACTACCATGAAACCTTTTATTTAAGGCAGTTAAACAACTCATAAAAAAAACAGTTTTATGTAATCTTAGGTTTGAAAACGATTTTCAAAAATAAGCTCTTAGACTCACGTGTGCAAGCAGTACAAGTGATTGTGGGGATCAGGTGAGCGACTCTGGCTGGCATGTCCTCATCACGTTGTTTCAGGGAGGTGACTTGGGTTACCACTGTTTATTCTAACGGCTGCAGTTGCTGCATCCTTCGGTGGCTTGACCTCCACTCCAGCCACACTGTAACGTCAGGCAGCCCCGCCTGCCCCTGGGCAGTTCCAATATCCCCCAGGAAGTGGCTGCCGTAGTAAAGCTTCTTTGCTCTGAGAGCATGACCTAGGGAAGCCATAGGTTTCCTCAGATGCGTCTGCTCCACGCAGGTGAGCACCATCTGCAGGTGTGGCTTTCCCAGGTCTGTGAAGGGAGGGGGAGACTGTGATGTGCCAGAGGGTGCAGGGGCGCACCCTGCACCGCCAACCGCCTCAGAGCTGCACAGTCAGGGGCTGCCAGCTGTCCCTGTCACACGTCCCCTTCTGGGTTGGCAGATGTTTACATTGAGCCAATAAAGGTGGGGGAACTTTGCCCAGGGACAACTGAGCAGCACAGATGGCCTCTCAGTGCTGGCAGTCTGCCTGTAGGTGGGAGGCCTGCATGGCCAAGGGCCAACCTGGGGACCAGCAGCCCTCAGGAGTGGACTGTGCTGTGCCAAGCTCAGGACGAGTGGTCAGCACCATCCTATCCTACCTGAGACAGGTGCCTCTTACAAGCTCAGGGTTTCTGAGCACGGGACAGGAAGCAGCTCCTGAAGCTCAGAAGCAGGCACAGTAGCTGGCCCATGTGATGGGGCCTCTGGTCTTCCACCTGTGCAGGCAAGTCATTCTCGTGTGAGACTGGTTCTGACCTGCCACTCAGGGTCAGTTCCTAATGAGGCAGGTGCTGCTCAGGAGACCTGGCGCATGGCTGGCTCACGTGCTGGTCTGCACCCCCAAAGGCACAAGGCCACAAAGCAGGGACAGGGTAGATGCACACTTCAGGTCACCAGCATGTCCCCACCCTGACCTGTGGTGCAGAGGCAGGACTTCACCAGAGCTCCGGGCCTGTAGTCTCTCGATGCAGAGCTGCACACCCAGCTCCGTGCAGCAACTGCTGAGAATTCAGTCACTGGTCCAGGCTTCACTGCTGGTCCCACATGTGAAGTCCTTAACAAGGTGGAGCAAGGCAGGCCCGGTGCCAGCAAGCCAGCTCCACTAGGTTGCATGAGAGCGTGGGTGGTAGCAGCTCCCAGGCAAGTCCCCACCAAGGGCGGCAAAGGGAAGGGTGGGTGCAGAATCCTTAGGACTCAGAGCCAGAAGGGTACACGGTGGTCAGTGGGAAGGGGCTCACGGACGGAGGCACGGCTAGGGGGACCCACCGCAAGCTCCTGGCCAAACTGCACAGCCACAGACTGACTCCCCTCCATTCCACAACCCTGGGGTGTGGGACCGGGTGTCTCCAAATGCCTACAAGATATCCGGTGTAACCATAAAGCCTGCTCAGGACACGAGGAGAGCCTTACCGTTTGGAAGGGGTGGGGTCACACGCAGGGCAAGCAAGGTCAGGAAGCCGCTGTGCTCCAGGAAGGGCTGCTGCCCCCGAAGGCGCGCAGGGGGCCCCGTCGCTGCCTTCTAACACGGGGCTCAGCGGGACCCTGCCTGCCCGCCGCCGCCCGCCAGGGCCTGTGGTCAGGTAAGCCCCGCGCGGCGCGGTAGAGCGGGGAAAAGGTGCGGCTAGCACGCGCGTCCGCACAGGGACAGGCTCGCGGCAGCCCCCACACCGCGCCTGTGACGTGGGACAGCGACGGGCCCCTGGGTTCAAGCCACGGGAACTGAGCAGGGGCCCGTGAGGGAGGCCACCCTCCCCACCCGCTGCCGCACACCCGCTCCCCGCGGTGGCCGGGCCCGGACCCAGCGGCGCGGCGCAGGCTCTCCAGGGAGCAGCCGGGCACAGCGCGCGTGCCTTTCGGGCGCTCCAACCAGGAGCACGCAGGACAGCGCATCTGACCCGCGAATCTAGAAGGTTCCGCGCAGAGAACAAGCACGGGAAACACTGGCGGGAGACTTTCAGCGAGGGGCTCACTTATAGAGCCCAGAAGCCCTGCGCGACCACAGTACAGTCCGACGTCGGGCCGGTGAAGCTCAAGGGCAGGGTTCGGCCGCCGGGATGCCCACCTCCGTCGTGGGATCACTTCCGGGTAGACGCCGGAAGGGGCGGTGCGCGCACACGGGCCTCCGGTGCGGGGGCGGGGCCTCCGCCAAAGACTCCGGGCGCAGCCCCCTTGGAGCCGGGCAGCGGCGTCAGCCGGGCGGAAGCTTGGGTGGAGGGCGTCCGCGCCGGCGCAGGTACCCTTTTCGGATGATGCCGGCGAGCTGGCTTCCCCACCCGGACGTGCGCGTCCGGAGTGCTCTTCCGGGCTTGTGTTTAGTTTTAGCAAATGACCTCACTCCGACCAGCGGCTGTTGGGGAGCGAGTTGGGCCGTGGGACTCCGCGTTAAACGGGGCGTTGTTGGGGACAGACGGCAGGAGAGGAGCCCCAGGTGTAATCTTGCCCCATTGCTGCCCCAGGGGGCACTGGGCGATGTCTGGACACATTTCTAATTGTCATGTCTGGGGTGCTGCTGAGGCTAGTGGCTGGGGCTATGGGTGCTGCTCCGCACCGCACCTTGGTGAACCTAGCCCCGGGTTCTGGCTGCGAGGCTGTTTCCCCTGTGCCTCCACGTTCCCTGCCCTCAGCCACGTGCTCACGAGTTCCTCCCCTCCTTGAGCCCTAGGTCCAGCCCTAGGTGGCGTCTGGCACGTGCAGGTGGCGAAGTCCCACCCTCCGGGAGTCCCTGTCTAGCGGGCAGACGCTCCAGTGGCAGTGTAACCTGAGAAGTACTCCCCGTGGTATCCGGGGGACCCCAGTGGGGCCTTGGCCAAGGTCTGCGGGGCAGCGTCTGGGAGGAGGGCCCCAACAGCCATGGCAGGACAGAATCTGATGTTAAGTTTCGCCTGCACCGCCAAAGAGGCGCTTCTCAAGGCCTTCCCGCTGGACCCATCCGTGACCGCGCGGTGGATGGGGTCCCTCCACGGGCAGCTGGCTGTTTCCCCGCTGCCACTAGGGGGAGCCGCAAGGCCGCGTGATCGCCGTCCGGCTTCCCAGGGACCACAGACCCAGGGCTCTGGTCCCCACCCCTTAACGCTTTAAGCTTCCTGAGTTTCTGTTATGTGGTGGTATCCACAGATGCCACCCTGTGTGAGAAATGAAAACAGAAATCCGTTATGTTTATACTTGTACTTAAAGCCAATGATAAGCCCCACTACATGTGAACATCACATTTTAACAAAACACGGCATTATATTCCCGTAACAAACAGAGGCTTTTCACACTCGTGCTGCCTTAGTCCGTGCCGACAGCGTCTGTCCTGTGGCCCTGGGGACATCCCACCTCACCCTTCTAAGGGACGGGAAGCTTACAGCCCTGTGCAGTTGGTTCCGTTCTGTGGGCCCAGTGCCCCTGGACCCACCCTGGGCCATGGATGGCCCCACACCGCCCTGCCTCGTGTTCTGTCCACGTTGACTGACTGCCTTTCAGTTCCTTTTGTTGAAGATACGAAGGGTTAGACGTAAAATATCTAATGTGATCACATGGAAGAAATGAGCCTGTGGGAATCTGACCTGTAACCAAGGTTGCTCAGGAGCTTGGCCCCTTCTGCTTCGCTGAGGCCCAGATGATTCGGGATTTCCAGAAGACACCCTCTTGGGAAACCTGAAAGGAAATGCAGGCGAGTGGAGCTGGTCCCCAGGCCTCAGGAGCCCTGGGCGAGCGACTGTGGACACGTCTGTGTTGCGGCCTTTGCAAACCAATTGCAAGGGTCTCTGTTCTTCTACCTTTTGGGGTCTGTGGAGACAGGGAGGCTATGATTATGGGGGAGCCTTGCCACTTTAAAAACATAATTAGTCTAATTTTTTCAGAGCAGTCTTAGGTTCACAGAAGACAGTGTAGGACAGCGCCCCCTCCCCCGCCCTGCACCACAGCGGGTGGTGTGTTTGCCAGCGTCAGGACCCCTCGCCGACACAGGGTCGCCCAGAGCCCCCTAGTTTCTTCCCAGTGCCCCGTTTCTGGCCCACGACCTATGTGATACTGGTCATCACGCTTCCTCGGGCTTCTCTGGCCTGGGATAGTGTCTTAGGTTTTCTTGGTGGCTTTGAATTCTCTGGTGTGCTGGCTGGGGACTTGGAGCATGCCCCCAAGGCGGGGTTCATTGGGCATCTGTCTCACATCTAGGAGGGGAGATGTGACAGCGGCTCGGACTCCCTGTAGGTCCTGCTCTGCCCTGAGGGTGGTGCAGGGGGCAGGCAGGGAGGGGACAGCAGTTCTGGGACGGCACACGGTCGTGTGTTACACACAGAAGCAGTAATAGCAGTAGGGCTGAGGGAGGTGGGGCCCAACACCCTTGTGCCCATGCCAGAGCCCCGAAGCCCCTGCTGACTGGGGGCCGCATCTCAGGAAGTTGAGGCCTGCTTTGGTGAGGGGCTCTCCAGTCCTGGTGGCCGGGTCTGTCCAGGGAGTCTGTCTCGGCCTTAGCCCGTCAGCTCTCCAGGGTCCTGCCTGGCCAGGCTGCTGTCCCTCCACTGGGCTTGTTTCTTGGGGAGCTAGTGGGAATGTGGGTTCAGGCTGCTCTCTCCCCAGAATCCCCCTTTGCCTTTTTGGGGTGGTTTGTTCTGGCCGTAGGGGTTTCTTGAGGCCTCAAGGTGCTGTTTGCACCTGTTTTACTCCTCAGGATCCAGGTGAGGCTCTGGGGGCCCCAATTCTGCTGGTGGAGCAGGCCAGCCAGGGAGGCTCTGCTCACGGCCTGGAGCTGGTTGTGGGTGCCTGGCTCCCACTGAGGGCTGGTCCTGGGGGCGAAGGCAGGGGGGGTGGAGGGGAACGTGGGTGTGCACACAGACGAGGAGTGCACCGTGGGGGAGGCGGATGCCCTGGGCTGAGCGGATCGGACGGGCTGGGAGGTGAGGGAAGGTGAGGGAAGGTGCTGGGAGCCCTGAGCCCTTGCGGTCCTCACCTGCCGGCACTTTGGGTGGCCCGGGCCTCACTCCTTGTTGCTCCTGGTGACACCTGGCTTGTGGAAAAGCACGTTTCTCCCTAGAAAAGGTGCATCTGCTGCCACTTTCTGCTGTCACCTCTAGCTGAGTGGCCACTGCAGCTCCTGGCCTTTAATAGGTGTTCTTAGCTGGCCTCTGCTTCCCATTGCCTCTCAGATGCAGGCCAGTGGCAGCCCCGCGCAGGCCTGGGTGTGAGCACCAGGCCTCCCGCTCCCTTAGGCGGGAGCGTCTCCAGACCCTTCTATTCTGTTGACTCCTAGCTTCAGACCTTCTACATGTCTGCGGCCCCCTCACCCCATGGCCTCCTGGACTGACCTGTCCTCCAGCATTTACAGCAGAAACAGAACCAGCACTCCCCCCAAGAAATGAGCTTTTGTGGTTCATCCTCAGAAAAGCAAACCAAATGTTGCCTTGGGCCAATCTGGGCTGTTTTTGCTGTGGGTGAGCAGCCAGACCTCCCCTTCTAACCTCCACATGCCTCCTTTCTTCCCCCCAGTGGGCACACATCAGGCTGCCCCTCTGAAGCCAGAGAGCTCAGACCTCCCTGTGGACCAAACAGAGCAGAGCAGGCGGCCCTGCGGCCGTGCAGCCTCAGCCTTCTGCGCCCTGGCAGCTGGGCTCCCAGCAGTCTGGTGCTTCCGGGATGGGCCTTATCTTGGAGCCAGACTGCTGGGGTTCACACCCTGGGGTTGTCCCTCCTAGCTGCGGCTTTAACCTTTCTGGGCCCTGTGAGCTGGGCCTGGTCCTGACCGCACAGGATGGGAGGATTAGACGAGTGAATGCAGGGTGAGGGTTACGGTCAGGGTCCCACAGGTGTGAGCCCACGAAGCTGGCGTGGTGGTGTGCCTCAGCCTTGGCTGGACCATGTCCTGCGTGGGTGCGCCTGTGTTTGTGGAGATGAAGATACCGCCTTTTCATCGTATGCAGAAATAAAGGAACATGGAGCCTGCTGTGCAGGGCACAGACTTGGCACAACTTTGAAATGGTAGGGGGCTCTCACGTGTGGTATTTGTCACTAGTTTCGTGGTGACACCTGGTGCCACTGTGTACTGTTGGGCATAAGCAGTAACCATGTTTCCCTTTGCACGAGGGCGAATTTTGGTTCTTAAAATCCTCTCCAGGACTCAGGGCTGCAGTAGGCTTACAGGTGGTTGGTTTGGATGCGTGTGGGCTTGCGGTGTCACCTGGCCTCCGGGTCATTGCTTGTGTTTTGTGATAACTGGGATCCATGGGTTCCCGGGAGAAAATAAAATATACTGAACAGTAACTTCCTTTGATCAAAGATTTTGCAAGGAGGACACACAGGAGAATGCTGGAAGGCTGAGAGTCCCTCTACCTCCTGCACCAAATGGCTAGAGTTGCTGCCTCCCAGCCTGCCATCCTCCAGGAGCTGGGCTGCACCGGAGGGCCCTGCGAGCCTCATACGGGCAGGGGCTCAAGAAAGACGAGTGGAAGCAACCAAAAGGGAAACCACCTCATCAGAACCCATGCTCTGAGCACCCGAGGAGATGTCCCCTAGGAAGACGGCCAGAGACGGCCAGCAAGGACCTGCAAATATGCTCAGTGAAATGCAAATCAAAGCCCCACCACACACTTCACACCCACCGCATACCACTGTTTATGATAAAGCAAAACGCACAGTGCTGGCGAGGGTGGAGAAGTCAGGCCCTGCACCTGGGCAAAATAGCACAGCTGTTGGCAGGGTTGAAGGGGTGCTGCTGGCTCCTCACAAGGACAGACACGGAGCCTCCGAATGACCCGGAGTCCTACTCTGGGTTTGTCCCTGAGGATTGGGAGCAGGGACTTGGACGTGTCCTCACATGCGCATGTCCATTTCAGCTTTGTTCACAGCAGCCTATAGGTGGCTGCAGAGGGCTGGGTGGAGATGCAGGATGTTCCTTGGGGTGAAAGGGGTAAAGCTCCCTCTTGCTGCTGCATGAACCACGAGGACATATTCGTGAATGATGTGGTCCAGACACAGAGGGCCATGGACAGCATGCGTGGAACGGCTCCTGTGGACGTCCAGAACAAAGTCGGTTAGTGGGTGCCAGGGGAGGGGCTGATGGCTGGTGGGCATGGGGCTTCATTCTGGGTGACGAGATGCCTGGAACTAGGTGGAGGTGGTGTTGCACAAGTCCCAGCTCCCTCATCTTTGTCTGAGGAAGGACAGTGATGGGGATGTGTCCTGGGGCAACACGCATGTCTCCGAGAGGCTGAGCTGAGGACGGGCCTCTCTGCTTGTCCCTTTTCACAGAGGCACACAGGCCAAGAGTTGTACACTGGGGTCCCGGAGGAGATGCTGCCTCCCCAGGCCATAAGCACGTCTTGGCCGTGTTTCTGGGGACAGTTTCCTGCCACAGCGAGGGCACCAGGGTCTGGGAGCCACACCATGGCCCCACAGCTCTGCACGCCGCCATCCTCTGGGTGGGTTCTGCAGGAGTGAGTTTCACGTGGCTGCTAGACATCTTCCCAGCAGATTCCCCGGAGGATCCTAAACCTCAGTCACACTCTTTAAATTTTCACTAAGAGCTTTCACCCAGAGAAAATGAAGGATTAGATTTTCTTGTTGGAAAGAAGCCAGATTAAATCAGATGCTGCCTATCTGCCCCCGCCCAGCCTTCACCCTCCGCCCTTCTCTAAAATCTGCACTTTTCTCTGGATTCCTGGTATATAGGAATGAAGGATGTTTATTCATTGAACACAGTGCTGGGCCATCGCTTCCTCTGGGCCTCTCTGCTTTGTTTCACGTGTGATTTTGTTTGTGCTCCGGCTTTCTTCCAGCATGGGGCAGCTCCGGGCCTCTGACTGTCGGATGTGTGTGGCTTCTTTCTTTTTCTCCGTGGGGCCTGTTAGAATTTTATAGTCATAAGCTGGTAGAATATTTTGCTGCACAAAATTAACCTGATTCTTTATCTGTCTCTTCATTTCTCTCCAGAGTTCCTGCTCTTCTTGGCAAAGTTAACCTGCCATCTCTTCCGTCTAAATAGAATTAAGCATTTGCCTCCCCACCAGCTACTTCTTAGCAAAGCCAGCTTTTGACAGGAGGTTGTCTTCGGTTAACGTGTGTGGGTGGTGAATTTTTAAAACAGCTGTTACTTTTTCCTGTTATCAGGGCAAGAAAGGAGAGATTATTGTGCAGAAACATCAGGGCCTGGAACTGTTCAGAAGAGCAGACAGGTCGTGGTTTGGAAACCAGCAAGGAGAGACCGCTAAGGTGGTCATGGGATGCAGAGTGTATAAGAGCTGGGTGTGTTGGCGCCCTGCTTCTGAGCGTTGGTTTGAATTGAACGTGGATCGAACCCTGAGCAGATTTCAGGCCTCCCCGCCGCCCCTCCACCCCACATCTCAAAGCTTCTTGAATTAATTGTGTGGGAAAGATGGTCATCAGAGAGCTTTAAGGAGCCCACCTGCAGCAAAGATTTCCTTGTGCACGGGGTGCACGTGGCAGACGCCATGCCTTTCCGCCAGTCTGGTGGCATGTTCCCTGCGAGTGGATGGGGCTGTGGCCAGTCAGAGGCCTGGTTGTCAACTCACTCATGTTCCTGGGGATGAAAATCCTTTTCAGCCTCTCTGAGCCTCCTTTCTAAGGTGCCATCTCGGCACTGCACACGGACACATCCACAAAGTCACTCCCCGCTGAGTTTTGAGGTTGTCCCAAAGGGGGGCCACCTTCCAACTGAAAAGACTCTGATGGACAGTTTTATTGGTTTCTTGATGCCATTTCAAGAGGATGTTGCCTGAATCCCTGGGAATATCTTTGTGGATTTATGGGACACTGGTGGAACCAGGAGGCCGAGGGGCCTGGACAAGACCTTGGGGCCTGTCCACACATGGTGGCCACTCATCTCCTGCTGTGTCATTAGCCGTGGGACGGATGGTGGCTGTGGGCTGTCTGTTTGCCCACTTGCCATTCACTCACTCTTCTGCCTGCAGGAGGAGCTGGTGCGCAGCAGAGAGCAGAGATGGGGCTGCATCTGGAGTCACGCTGCCTGCCACGGAGCCCTGGAACCGTGGCCGGTGCCACCTGAGGCTGAGTGGGAAATGCACAGCTGACAGAGACTGGGCGTGAATAATGGCGAAGCAGATTAGTAACTGGCTGCATCCAGCTCATGGTGAACGGGTAACGCTGTAAATATACCAGGTTAGAGACACCTCGCTAGGATTAATTTTATCTGTTTCCTTTTACCTTTGAATGTGTGGTCACTGGAAAATGCAAACTTTGATCTCCAGCTCACACGACAGTTCTTTGGACAGAGCCTCCCTTCTCAGAGCTCGGGACGCAGCCCAGTCACAGCCTCCGAGCTCCAGAGGCAGAACCTCAGCCCACCAGGGGCCTCCCCGACTTCCAGCAGAACATGTACCCAGAGCTCGCTGTTCAGTTTAGGCCAAGAGTCTGGGTCAGAAAGGTGTGTGGCCCCGCCTGACCCTCAGGGTTTCTGTATGGAATGGGGGTCACATGATGTAAAATAACCATTGCAGGCCTCTGCCTCAGGGGCACGGCCCACTCACATGTGCAGCGCTCCCACCCAGAGCCTTCTACCTTCCCAAACTGTCCCCAGTAGCACTCACCCTTCCACTTTCTGTCCCCACGCCTCTGCCTGCTCGCAGAACCCCACAGAAGGGGAATCACTCAGCGTGTATCCTCTGGGGACTGGCTTGTCTCACGTGGCATCGCGTCCCCAGGATCCATCTGCATGGCAGCACGTGTCAGAATGTTCCTGTTGGTGAAGGCTGAGAGCTGCACCCGGGTGAGTGGACCGCTGGCGTTCACCCCTCCACCCGCCCCAGACGCCTGGTGGTGTGAGTTGTGCTGCAGGGAACGGGCATGCACAGACCTGTGTGGACGTGCTCTGTTTTGCGGGTGTCCGCCCAGCAGTGGAGTTGTGGGGCCGTGCGGCAAGGTTGGTGCTCCGAGTGTGTGTGGGTGCGGGACTCTGACCACAGCTCCAGGCACAGCGTCCGTGGGAAGGATGCTGGCAGAATCGCACGTGTGCTCTGTCCACTGGGCTCACTGCTCTCTGCCTGTGGATTAAAAAAAAGGTCACAGGCCTCAGCTTTCAAAAGCCAGCATGATGCTTGTCAGAAGACACCTGTGCAGAGTAAAGAACAGACACGGGTCCTGTCCTGGATCCTGGCCCCGCTCCCAGAACCCTCGGCCCCCCAGGAGTGGTGTCTTTTGTGTGCTGAGAAGGACAGGGGCCCCATGGTGTGACTAGAGGGTTGGGCCGCAGGGCTGACGCTGACCCCTGACCTGGGGATGGGAGAGGGGATGGAGGCTGACCTGATCATGTGGGGTGACCTGGAGCCCCCTTTGTAAACAGGCTTCCAGTACACGCGCTGTGGGGGTGTTCTCCCTGGGGTGGGACGGTGTGGCGACCTTTAGGGAGGCTTTTCCAGCGGGGGTGGGAAGCCCACTTAGCGCTGAGGCCGGCTTGTGCTGTACAGCCGAATCTGTCTCTGAGGGGCTGAGGCCTGGCCGGTGCTGGGAGGGGCTTGGGCGGCGAAGGCTCCCAGAGGGAACTTGCCTGCCGAGCACACTGAGGGTCAGTGTGAGGCCACCTGATGCCCGAGTCAAGGATGCAGCTGAGTTAGTGTCCTGTGCTGCAGAGCGGAGGGCTGCCAGCTGGGAGGCTGAAATGCGGCTCTGTCCCCGAGCTCTGGAGCCAGGGAGCTGTGAGGTCCGGGCAGACGGGGCCTCGCTCCCTCCCCTCCGGGGAGGCTCATTCCTGCCTCCAAAGCTCCTGAACACCAGGCGTCCCTCGGCGGCTTGGGGCCATGTTCCCTCCTGTCTCTGCCTCCCTCTCCACCTGGCTTCTCCTCTCTGTTGGGGTCTCACCAGTCCCTAGATTTAGGGTCACCCAAATCCGGGATGACATCTCAGATCCCGTACTTAACCACATCTGTAGAGACCCTGTTTCTAAATAAAGTGTTACATGATGTTCAGATGTATTCATGACATTTAAAAATTTTCAGTGTCTTATGACAATGTTTTGACATCCTCAAAGACCATGCTGCCCCTAGCAGGCTCAGCAACGGCACTTCCTGTGCAGACCCATCAGTCCCGAGACCACATGCCCACCACCTCTCACACCTGCCAGTGTTCCCTCCCCGGAAATCTCCAGGGCCAGGGACCAGACCGTAGGGCCAGGCCTCCCTCCCCGCCTCCGTGCCCTTCCTGGCCTGTGTGCCACAGCCTGACTCCAGAACCTGTGAGTGTAACAACCTTCCTTTTCCTGGGCCTCTCCTGTCTCCGCTGGTGGCTGCACCTGACAGATTCCCGTAGAAAAACACAGAAGAGGTGGCCCAGATGGCGAATTCCTGGGGGACACTCCCCACAGCGCTGACGGCTGGTGGGCCTCAGGGTGCTTCCCTCCCATGGGAATGCACGCAGACACCCACACTGGGCCGGCAGGCCTGGCCGCTGTTCCCCCGCCCCAGGGATGGCCACCCCCTGGGATCAGCCTTGCCCGGGTTGAGGCCCGGGAACCCCCAGGGCTGGGGGCACAGCTGACTCAGCCCTTCAGATAAGCAGGAAGTTCCTGAGAGGAAAACCACAGCTTTGTTTTTCTTTAATCCTAGCCATTCTGTGCTTCTGGAGGTGGCCTGTAAGGGGCTGTGCTTGATTTTTATCTCAAAGAGAAAAGCACACAAAGGAGAGAATGAGCCATACCAGACAGCTGTGAGGGCTAGTGGCTCTGGCCTGCCCTCGGTCTCCACTCGCCCCACTGCACCTCCTCTCCAGCCCTGCGCCCCGGCCGCTCCCTTGCTCAGCCCGGAAGTGGAACTGCTAGGTCGGATGGTATTTCTATTTGTAGTTTTTTGAGGAACTGCCATGTTGTTTTCCACAGTGGTGGCACCAGTTTACATTTCCACTGATTGGAGGGAGGGTTCCCTTTTCCCCACCTCCTCGCCAACACTTGTTATTTCTTGTCTTTTGGATCGCGGCCCTTCTGACTGGCATGCGGTGGCGTCTCACTGGGGTTTGACCTGCAGGCCCCCGGTGAGCAGCAGTGTGGGGCATCTTTTCATGTGCCTGCTGGCGTCTGCATGTTGTCTTTGGGAGAATGTCTGTTCGGGTCCTCTGCCCATTTTTTTTAATTGGGTATTTTTTGGTGCTGTGTGTGTCTCCTTATATATTTTGGATGTCAGCCCCTTATCTGAGGATGGGCTACAAGCACGTTCCCCCTCAGCAGGAGGCTGTTTTGCCTTTTCCTTCTGTGGACGCCGTGCAGTGTTCTGGTGCCACCCCACCTGGACATTTTGGCTTGTTCCCTGGCCTGGGGAGGCATGTCAGAAGAGCGCCGCTCCACTGGCTGTGTGCTCAGCTCCTGTCGCCTTTCCAATGCTTGGTTTAAGCTTTTGGGGTAGGAAATCTGTTTCATCTTTTTAAATAAAAATTAATAGTGAATTGTCCTGTGATCAGTGCCTTAAATGTATTTCATAGATTCTCACAGGTAGTGTTTTCATTATCAAGATTTTTTGGAAATTCTATAATTTTAGTTTATCTCATTCATCCAAAAGCTGTTTAATAGTCAAAAAATTTTGATGCTGGCTGGCTGTGAGATGCCAGACATGGCCCAGATGTAAGTGTGGCAGGTTGAGGTGTGGAGGGTGGGGGAATGTGAGGGTCCTCACGGTGGACCCCTGAGCGCCCCAGCAGCTCTCTGCAGTTGCGAGGACTGGGCATGTCATTCACGCTGTGATTAACACACTCCTGAATCTCTCCAGACAGTTTGTACGAGCTCTGACCATCACGCGCAGATAACTGCTTCCGTGGGCCGGAGATGCGTCCAGGACGGCCCATCAGCAGCCAGCTTCCCCTTCAGCACTGAGGGCAGCTGGTCTCTGCCACGCCCCGAGGGCACTGGACACGCTCGGGCACAGGTTTCTCTGTGGAAGTCCACGCTCTGTCCTGGCTGGGATCTGGGAAGAGTCATGGAAGGTGATGCAGCCGCTGGAGCACGTGGAGGCTGTTTCTCACTGTCCGCCTCACGTAGCCCCGTGGAAGCCATGGTGCAGGAGCTGGGGCGCAGGAGCCTCTCCTCTAGGCCAGGGGCATCGCCTGCAGCAGTGGACTCGGAAGTGCTGATGTAGCAACTGGAGAAGGCAGGGCTTCCTCTCCCAGGGCCCATGCGGCATCGGTGGCAGGTTCACGCCCCCCACACTGAGACCGCAAAGCATAAACTCAGAGAGATGGAGAGCGGGCTGCCCAGGGCCTCCCTGGGGGGATGTGAGGGCGCCCCTGGCAGCCACCCCATCCTGACCTTTATCTGTAAGCTGGGTGACAGGTGTGTCCCCACTTGGGGCCCAGCGGACGGTGCCCCCCACTTCCAGAACAGGTGAGGTCGGCACATCACACCCTGCCACAGACGGTTTGTGGGACAAGCAACAGACACACATGAAGAGTCGCCAGTTCCGTGGAACGACTCCCAAACTGGCTGCCCTCGGGGACTCTCCAGCTTGGACAGCTTCCTAGGTCCCGGCTCCTCTAGACGGCAGTGGCTCCCTGCACCTCCTGGCTTCGTCCATGCCTCCTGCTGCCACGCCTAGGACCCGTTGCAGCTCTGTGCACATGCTCACCTGGTTCTGTTAGGCCATCAGCCGCTGGGTTTACAGGACCACCTGGGCCTGTGCTGACCCGGTGGGTTTGGAAGGGAGGGGTGGTGGGTATCCTGGCGGTCCATGTCGTGGTGGAGGGGGGCAGGAGGCTGGTTTCCGAGGGCCAAAAATGGCACTGTCTGCCCCGAAGGCCTGCTGCCTTAGCATCCTGCGGAACCTTCCAGTTCCAGCTGGAATGGCCCTGCTCAGGGAGCCCTGCTATGCCCCCAGCACTCGGTGCTGTCTGCGCCCGGCCCTGGGCCACTGCATGCTCAGTGTTCCACAGGGCTGCCTTATCACCAGGGACCCAGGACCCGCCCCTCGTGTCCAGGCCACCTCCTGTCTGTCCTGGACTCGGCCAGATGGAGGTCTTGGTTTGGGGAGCCATTGGGGGAGCAGTCCGCATAGGCCTCACTGGCCACACTTGGCCTCTGGGGTGTGGGTACCCCAGAGGGCAGGGGCCTCTGTGTGGGGAGGACTCTAAGCCTGGTGTCCCCTCCAAACACATCATCATGGACGATCTGGAGCTGCTGCCGAGAGCTGCAAGCCACTTGGACTCCATGGTGGGTGTACCAGCTCACCCTGCACGCACCTGCCTGTCATTTTGTGTCCCTGATGCACATCAGCTGGTGACGGACACCAGTCACCCTCACACTGTCCCTAGTGACATTTCACGCTGGGATCCCACAAACCAGGGACCTGGGCAGAGAGAAAGCCCTGGGGTCCTCGGGCCCTTGGTCATTCAGAACCCTTTTCCAGAGCCTGCAGGGGCACAGTGCGCAGCCGGGGTCCCAGCCTTGTGGAGACCTCTAGGTCCACAGGTGGAGGTGGGCTGGATGGTGCCCCTCAGCAGTGGCCCCAGAACCATGACCTTGGTTGGAAATAGGGTCTGTGCAGATGTAGATAAGGGTGAGGTTGGGCTACAGGCTGGGGACCTCAGGGCCTTCGAGGTCCCCTGGCCCCCATGCCCTGTCACACTTGCTCCTGGAAACCAGGCTGCTTCTCCTGCAGTCAGTTTGTGGTTCTGACGGGTGACCCACCGGGACCCCACACCTCCTGCCACCAGCCCTCCAGGGGGAACCATGCTGGTTACTGACATCTGTCCTGAAACCACGTGGCAACCACTGTCTGGCGTGTGGCCTTTTCTCTGGTTCTAAGCCCATCCACGTGGCTGTGATCCCGTCCTAGTCTCACTGATGTCCGGCACTGTGGTGTGGACTTGTGCTGGTGGGCACCTGCTGCCCTGCCTGGCGGGGTCCCAGCGGGGTCCCTGTAGACACCCTGGAGGGTGGAGGAGGTCCTTTCATTCCTAATCTGCCATGAATTAGTGTTGAGTTTTATCTGTTTCTTCTGTGTTGGTCTCATTCAGGCTTTAGTATTCTCAGACTGGTCGCTGGCTTTGCTCTCCTGGGGCTCACGTGGACGGTGTATGGTTTTTGTGCACCTGCCGGGTCACGCCTCGTATCCTGCTGAGGATCCATGGGGAGGGGCTCGGCTTCTCTGGCTTCCCCTTGTCGGGCCTCAGGGTAATGCTGGCCTGAGAAGATGAATGGGGAAGCGTTCTCCCTTCTGTTTTCTGGAAGAGGTTGGGTGGAACTGGTGCTATTTCTTCCTTAAACATTTGGTAGGTGTCACCAGTCAAACCACCCTGGTCTGGGCTCTTCTCTTCTCTGGTGTGTCTGGTGGAGCCACAGGCTCAGGTGAATGTTGGCACAGCTGAGGGGCAGCCGTGTCCCAAGGTGGCCAGAGAAGTCAGGGGACACTGAGGAGATGGGGCCCCATGGCACCCTCACAGTGGCTGGGCTGTGTCCCTGGTCGGCGGGACAGACGCCACAAACAGGCGGCTTAGGCTCCCACAGCTCCAGTTGGTGCCAAGTGCCCTCTGCAGGCTCCCGGGGAGGCCCCTTCCTGCGTCTTCCAGTGCCTGGGGCTCCAGGTGGCCCTGGGTTGTGGCTGCATCCCTCCCGTCTCTGCCTCATCTCCACGTAGCTTCTCCTCTGTATCTTATAAGGATGTTTGCTATTGGATTTAGGGCCTATCAGGTAAACCAGGTGGTCTCATCACAAGACCCTTAGTTTAATTACAACTGTGCAGACCCTATCCCAGAGGGGGTCACACCCACAGGTTTGTGGGGTAGGACGTGGATGCATCTTTTTGGGGTCCACTCCTGAGCCCACTGTGATGGGTCTCTGTTCTCCCCTGCCCCCTGCCTGCTCTCGGGCATGGCCGCCAGCATGGGGTGCAGCCGGCTAAGGCCCTGAGAAGGTGGCGCAGGCAGCTCTCTGAGCCCACTGGGTGGCCGCTGGCTCCGGGCGCAGAGGCTGGGCTGCGGGCATTCCTCGGTTCCCAGCCCCCCGGCAGCTGGGCACGGGTTCCAGCCCTGTGGGCTCAAGGGCCCACCAGCACCATCAAGGCCCTTCCTTGATTTTGCTGGAGTGGCAGAGGCTGTGCCTGGCTTGGAGGGGCTGCTGCACTTCACTGGCCTGCGGGGACCTGGGTGCAGCCCTGCCTCCTGAGCAGGGACCCGTGGGCACCCCTGGCATCTGGGCCCGGGGTGGGCACCGCCAGCCTGCCTCCCTCCTGTCAGCAGTGTGGCCCAGAGTGGGATTCTGGGCACAGCATGGGCACTGTGTCCTCCTGGATCAGAGTCTGGGCTCGCTGTCCACACAGCTGTGGGGCCCGAGCCCTGACAGGTAATGGGTCAGCTGTCCCCCAGCCCTGGGGGCACAGCCCCCTCCCTGCGGGGTTTAACTCTTGCTCACCCGCCCACTGCTCACTCAGCACCGTTTGCCCCCTGCCGCCTCCCCACCAACCCGCCCCTGGGAAGACAAGTCCTGTTTAACCTTGTTACTGAGAAGATCTGCCTGGAACCTGGGATGGTGGACCCCACTGGGTGGAGGCCCTTAGGATGCAGCCGGGCTGAGGGACAGCTGACCCCAGGAAGGTGTGGAGCCCCCCGCCAGTCCTGGGGACCCGGGAGGGGAATCCAAGTGATGTCCCAGCGGGGTCAGGGGACAGTGCTGCTGCCTCCATGTGGAGCCCTTGGGTTTTGCCACTGGTTCCCACCCCACCCAGCAGTCAGGGATGGCCGGGTTGCGCCATCTGGTGACCACATCCCGCCAGTCAAGACCCCAACCAGCAAATGTGGGTGACAGGCAGAGGGGGCCGTGTGGGGCCCAGGTGGGGTGGTCAGTGCAGCCCCAGACGAGCCAGACTGGCTGCAGCTGTGGGCTGGCGTGGGGGCCCTGCAACTGGGTGGTGTCCTCCTGGGGCCTTCCTGGCTCCTGAGGAGGCTGTGGACACCCCACTGCAGGCCCCGGGGAGGGCACAGGGCACATCAGCAAGACTGTGGGTGTGGAGTCTGGGCTGGTGAGGGCACCCCGGCCTGGGATGCTGACCTTCTTGGGAAGACGTTTCCCCTGATGTGTGCGCTGCTTGTGAGAGCCTAAGTTCCTGCCCGTGGGAAGAAAGCAGCAGATGCCTCGGCTGGTGGCTCCTGCCTCAGGGCTGCATCCTGTGGGCAAATACCAGGGTGTGGCCACCTCCCCTGCCAGCCCACGGGGCAGAGGGTCAGGTCTGGGCAGTCACTCCTACCTCCAACACATCTAGCCATTTATGTGGACTGTGAGGCCGTGGCATCAACATGAAATGTCACATGCAGGCTGCAGATATGGGACAGGAGCCTGTGTCTCCACGGTGCGCACGGGCTCCACTGGTTCTGCCTGCAAGACAACTCCAGACGCTGGGAAGCGGGCTTTCTCAGCTGCCCAGCCTGCCCTGTGTCCGTCCGAGGTACTCTTGGGGCCATGCAGGAGCCCGAGTGTCAAGTTCTGGTGACCAGGCTGCCAGGCCCTGTGCCCAGAGTGTGCAGCCTCTGTGGTGTTTCCCCCCCAACGCCGGTGTCTCCCGGCTACAGACCACAAGTGGGTGCTGCCCCAGCCCCTCCCCTCTGTGCTGGAGCTCAGAGAGGCTGCCTGACCCTGGGCAGTGGGGCCGACCCCAACTCCTTATGCCAGTCATTCGTGAGTGTCGAGGGCTGTATGCCTCCTGCATGGGGGTGAGTGGTCCTGGGTGACTCTGGACTCCAAGGGGGTCCAGGACTCCCAGGGGCAGGTGGTGCTTGGACTGGGGATCTGCTGCCCTGGGAGGTGGCTGGTGCTCAGTGAGGAGGTCATGGCGCACCCCGGGTGGTGAGGCTGTCCTGTGGTGTGTGGGTCTCGGGGGCTGTGGAGCACAGGACCACACCCTGGGGCTCAGGGCAGCAGGGGGCATCCCTGAGCCTGGAGACTGGGGTCTGAGTCAAGGTGTCAGGGGGCCGGTTCCCCCATCCGCCCCTGGGGCTCTGGCCTCCACCCTCACACGGCCCCTCCCCATGCCTGTGTCCCCCTTCTCACGAGGACACCAGACGTTGCTCCTGGGGTCACTCCAGTCCCGCATGACCTCCTATCCCACCCCATCGGCAAACCCACTCTCAAAGAAAGCAGGTTCTGAGGTTCTGGCGGACGCGAATTCTGGGGGACACTATTCATCCTGCTGCCCTGACCCCGGGCCCTCCCTGGCAGAGCTGGTGCCTCCGTGTGGGACCGAGGCAGCTGGGGAAGGCCTCCCAGGGCCTGTGAGCTGAGCTGGGCAGAGGAGCCGCCGCGGTGGGTCCCTGTGGCAGAGCCCTGCCGGTGCTGACCTGGCTGACAAGCACCACCGTCCTCCTGGCCCAGCCTGGCCAGTGGCTGAGCACACGCAGACGGCAGCAGGCATGGCTTCCCGCAGGTGGGCACTGGCTGGGGCTGGTCCCCGCGGGTGCATGGGCCCCAACAGGCCGTGCACTCCCTTTCGGCGTCCTGGCGCTCGGCGCCTGTTCCACGCCAGCCTTGCAGCTGCACAGCAGCCACAATGAACTGAGGGCCATTGATGGAGACACAGTTGGGCCCAGAGAAGGCGCTAAAGGCGCTTCACGTCGTTTTCCTGTCGTTTTCCTCGGTGAGAGGTGAGGGTAAGACCACCGAGCCCGCCCCTTAAAGGAACAAGGCCTGTGCTTTTCCCTTTTCCAAGTGGCTCGGGCAGCTGGCCCCTTAAATAAGGCAGGCAGCTATTGAGATGCAAATGAGTGCCCACCACATAAAGGCCCAGCTGCGGGCTGGGCCCGTGCCCTCGGCCCAGGTGCACCAAAAGCCCGCCAGGGAGGAGGTGGCTTGCGCACGACCCTCCCTGAGGACAGACAGCCTCGGCTCCCTGGACAGGAGGCATCTTGTTTATTCTGTCACAGCTTTTGGCCTTAGAACAACGTGTCCCTGCAGGTGCACAGGGGCCCGAAAGGGGGCGCCCGCCAGCACTGGTGTCCCGTGGGGCTCTGTGAAACTTGCTCGTGTCCCCCTGGGCTCCGACGTGGACTTCACTACCTCACGGGGAACCAAAACGCCAGCCTGACAAGGCGCCAGGGCTGTGGCTGGAAAGCAAAACGTTTCCACAGTGGGGCAGGGCGGGGGTGGAGGGGTGGCGACAAGCAAGGGGAAAACTGGTGGAGGAATAAACACATCAAGCGCCACCGCAGACCGGACAGATCTCTTTGGCTTAGACCTTCTCACATGTCTGCAAACCCAGCTAAATGTGCTTTATACATGAAGGAAACAAAGGATCTGGTGCTGACAATGGAAACAGGTTTTCTGTTACAATGTTTTCATTGTGAATTGGGAATATATACAAGAAAGTCCACAGAATGTAAGTAAGCATGAGCTCAAAAACGTTCCATACTGAATGTCGGCATAGCTGCCACCAGATCAGCAAGTAGAATACGGCCAGAACCCCTGGGGCCCATTGTGACCCCAACACGACCCCATGTGGTGTGCAGACACCGGGTCACCACTCTCCGTGTGCGCCACAGCCAGCCGTGTGATGTCCCACCCCTCACTTGCCTGTTTGTTCTCCTGGTGGGTGGCTGGGAGGTTTGCAGCCCGATTCATGGAGGGTGCTGCCCTGACCTTTGCTGCACACCTGCCATTTGGGTCCTGGGTGTGTACAGCTCCAGCTTTCGCAGATTCTGCCAGCGTAGGCCATCCCCAGCATTTCAGTTGCTCTGCACCTTGGTCGGCTCTTGGTGTTGATTTTAGCCTGGTGTAGGGACATCTAAGAGTTTCGTTTGTCTTCAAAATCAACCTGAGGTAACATGGTGGCGTGGGGAGCTTGTACCACCACACAAGGTCCAACCATGCCCATGGCTCCCCAGCCCTGTGCTAAGTGATGACATGCTGGCAGCTTGAAATCAGATGCACTGGGAGTATTCAGATGACGGAAATCAGAAGACATTACAAGCCAGGGCTTTATTCAGAGTCTGTTATGATTCACATAAAATAAAATGCCCGTAATTTCAACCGAACAGCTTGATGGTTTTGGACAAGCGTGCGCACCAAGGTGCCTATGTGGCCGTGGTGTAGACCGTCCTCCTGGAGATCCCTTCTTCATTCACCAGTCAAGTCTCCATCTGCTACCTGGCCTCAGGTAACCACTACTTGTCTTCTGCACCGTGGCTGACTTTTCCTCCCCGAGGTTCCGTATAAATGGAACCATGTGATGTGTTTTCTTCCATCTCTGGATTCATTAGCTCAGCATGTTTTCAAGGTTCAAACAAGTTGCCGTGTACCAATAATTTGATCTGTTTATTGCTAACAAGTATTCATTTTGTGGCTACAACACAGTGGGTTCCTGCACTCTTGTGGACAGACTGGGCTGTTCCCAGTTTCTTGGCTATTAGAAATAAGTCTGCTAAAACATTGCCTACAAGCCCGTTTATATTTCTCGTGGGCAGATACTCAGGAGAGAATGGCTGACCATATGGTAGGACATCTTAATGTTTCCAGAAATGCCAAGCTGTTTTCCAGAAGGCCGCACCTTTCTGTGCTCCCACCTCCTCCGTTCCCGAGTTTGCGCAGGATCCTTTCTTTAATAAATGTTGGGGAGAACGCCTGAAGTGTTCTTTCCAAGAGGCTGTGAATTATGAATTCAGTTTCCTTGTTATGTGGCTATTTGGGATTTCTCTTTCTTTGGGAGTCAGCTTTAGTATCTTGTGCCTTTCATGGAACTTTTTCATTTCTTCTAAGGTGTCAAGTCTAACAGAATAAAGTTCGTAATACAGCTGACCTTTGAACAATGTGGGTTTGAACTATGTGGGTCCACTTATATATGGATTTTTTCCAATGTATATATTGGAAAATCTTCGGTATTTGCAGTAATTTGAAAAAAAAACCACCTTCTTTTCTCTGGCTTACTTTATTTGTAAGGATACATCACAGAATATATAAGACATGCAAAACATGTGCTGATCGACTGTTTATGTTATCAGTAAGGCTTCCAGTCAACCGTAGTTGGGTTTATGGGAAATAAAGATATACACATATCTATTATAATATATATATATAAGAAATAAAAAAGTACCCATGAATTTTCAACTGTGTGGGGTGCTGGGTCCCCGAAGCCTGCCTCTTCAAGGGTCAGCTGTACACTCTGAATATCCTTTCAGTGTCTATATGATCTGTAGTGATGTTCCCTTTTTCCTTCTTGATGTTGGTAATATGAGTTTTCTCTCCTTTTTCTTCATCACTGTAACTAGAGGTTTATCCATTTTACTGGTATTTTCAAAGAGCCAGATCAAGTTATATTGGTTTTGTTCTCAGATGTTTGGACCTGAATGGTGCTGTCTTTATGCAAAGGTCTCTGCTGGGAGTTGCCATGTCATCAGGACAGGGTGCCTCTCCCCTGCAGCCCAGGGTGCACTGTCTGACTTTCCTTGCGCCCGATTATCCCTTCCTTTTTGTGAGTTCAGATACAAAGTTGGTTTATATTTTATCCAGCATTTCTATGTGGTTGCAGTTAAAAGGTAGTGGAAAAGCTCACTGTGGTTGATATTTTAAAATGGACAACTTCTCGGTTAGGAAAGAGATGAGAGACCACGAGACGGTGGGCCTCAGCCTGGCTGCCAGCACAAGACAAGAAAAAAGCATGGGGTGGGAAGGGAAGAAACACCACCGTCTGCTAGCTGCACACAGACTATTAGAATCAATAAGTAACTTCTGTTGTTTTGAGCAATAGGCTGATGATAGTCGAGGCAGTTTTGAGAAGTGGCAGCTGAGACCACTGGGAACCAGGATTGACTTTGAAGCTGTAACAGTGTTACAGTTCAGACCATATGGGGCCACCTGGGCAGGTACAGACCCGAGCAGCAGGCTGCCCAGCCTGGAGCCGGGGACCGGCTGCTACCACCCAGCCAGGTCAATCCTGGTGCAGCAAGGTGGTGCACACCTGCAGGGAGATGGGCCAGGACCTCTGCTAGGCCCTAAGGCCTTGCCAAGTCTGAAGCTGACCCCAGGTCTGCCTCAGCGGAAAGCCACGTGATGGCAAAAGGCTTGAGGATTCCAGCCTCACACAACCAAGGCCGCCTCCACTTGCTCACAGTTTCCTTGGCTAATTGGCGCTGGACGTCTTTAACTGCCCTTCTTGGGTCACCAGTTCACATGGCCCACGTCGGTCATGTGCTGGCTCTGGACGCCCACTGCTCATCCTCATGGACTGGCACCTGGGAATCCAGTGTGTGCACTTAACAAAACGGGATGAAGGGCTTTACCTGCGTGGCCCATCCTGTGTCCCCACCAGGTCTTGGCATGTGAGGCCCAGCCTTGGGGCAGGGAGGTCCAGGGTCCTCAGGCTTTTAGGCGGCTTTCTATTTTGGTTCTGTCTTACTTTAAAAAAAATTGAGGTGCAATCGGTGTACTATAAAATTAACCATTTTGAAAAGGAACCACCAGTAGCCTTTAGTGTGTCACAGTGATGTGTGACCACCACCTCCATCTAGTTCTAGAACATTCCATCAAGAGGAGCCCTGTACCCATCAGCAGTTGCCCCCCACCCCAACCCTTCCCCCAGCTCTGGCAGCCACCAGTCTCCTTCCCAACCCTGTGACTTGCCTGGCCATTTCACATAAACGGAGTCATGGTGGGTGGCCTCGGGTCTGGCTAGTTCACTGCGCATCACGTTCTGGAGGGTCATCCAGGTTGTGGTGTGTCAGGGCTTCACTCCTTCGGTGGCTGAGTAACGTCCTGTCGTCTGGATGGATATTTGTCGATCTGTCCACCTGACGGTGGGCACTTGGGTGGTTTCGACCTTCTGGCTGTCGAGAATCATGCTGCCTCACCACTGGTGTACAGGTCTGTGTGAGTCTGCTTCCGGGTCTTCTGGATGTACACCCAGGAGGGTGCCGCCAGGTCCTATGGCGACTGACCCATATCTAACTTTCTGAGGAGCTGCCAGACTGTTTCCACAGCGGCTGCGCAAAGGTTCCCATCTCCCCACATTCTTGCCAGCAATTGTTGTTTTCTAGAAAAGCGAACCAAAACACAAACTAAAGCCATTCTGGTGGGTGTGAAGTGGATCTCATGGTAGTCTTCACGTGCATTTCTCTGATTACTGTGGATGGTGTGCGCCTCCTTGTGCACCTGGCCATTGTATGCCCTACCTCCTCCCTGAAGAAATGTGTGTTCAAGGCTGTTTGAATGGGGCTGTTTCTGTTGCTCGGCTGGAAGAGTTCTTCGTGCGTCCAGGCCACTGGACTCTTACCAGAGGTATGACTTTCAAATATTTTCTCTCATTTTGTGGGTTGTCTTTTCACTTTCTTGATAATGTCCTTAGATGCGCAATAGTTTTAAATTTCAATGAAGTCCAATTTATCTGTTTTTTTTGTTATTGTTGCTCTTCTTTTGGGGTCATGTTGATGAATCTAGTGCCAAATCCAAGGTCAAGGAGACTCACCCGTGTTTTCTTCTAAGAGTTCTAATTTTTAGCTCTTACGTTTAGGCCTTTCATCCACTGTGAGTTAATTTTTGAATGTAGCTCACCTTCATCCCCTGTGTTTCCAGTGCCGTTTCTAGAGGAGACTGTCCTTTCCCCCCTGAATGGTCCTGGCACTCCTGTTGGCAATCACGTGGCCATAGTGTAAGGGTGTCCTTTTCGGCTCTTCACTCTGTTGCTTGGTCTGCATGTCTGTCCCCAGGACCAGGACCAGGCTGTTTGATTACTGTTGCTTTGTGGTAAGTGTGAGTCTTGCAACTTTCTTCTTTTGCAGGATTGTTTTTCTTATCTGGGTTCCCTTGCGATTCCATATGAACTTGAGGACTGGCTTTTCCATTTCTACAAATAGGCTGTTGGAATTGTGACAGCAATGCCATAGATCTGTAGGCTGCTCCAGGCGGTGCGGTCATCTTCACGATCATCCTCCGCTCACGCAGGTGCCTCTCCGTTCCTCCAGGCATCTTAGTGTCCTTCAGCAGTGTCTCATCCTTTGTGGTGTACAAGTCTCTCCCTCCCCAGTTAAATTCATTCTTAGCTGTTTTGTTCTTTCAGCGGCGGTTGTAGATGGGATTGTTCCCTTGTGTCTGTTTCAGATGGTTCACTGCTGGTGGGGAGACATAACGCATTTTTGTGTGTTGATCTTGTATCCTGCAACTTTATTGAGTTGGTTTATCAGCTCTGCTAGTGTTTAGTGGGTCACTGAGCTTTTCCATGTAGAACCATTCGTCTGTGAACAGATAAGTTTTACTTTTTCCTCTCTAAGGTCACAGCCTTTTATTTATCTTTCTTGACTAAGTGCTCTGGCTAGACCTAGTATGATGCTGACTGGCCTTGGTGAAGATGGATGTCCTTGTCTTGGTCCTGATCTAGAGGGCAGTTTTCACTCTTTCACTGTCCAGTAGGGTGTCAGCTGTGGGTTTTTCAAAAACATCTTTTATTATGTTGGGAAGTCCCATTCTCCTCATTTTCTGAGTGGCTTCCATCAGGACAGGGTGCTGGTTTTTCTCAGATGCTCTCTCTGCACCAGCTGAGATGACTATGTTTGGCTCCCTTGTGTTCCGTTACAGTGGTGTACTGCGTAAGCAGTCTTACGTTGATAAATCCCGCTTGGCCACGGGGCGTGATGCTCTTAATGTGCTGGTATGTTGTTCAGGATGTGGCACCGGTACTCAGAGGGCATGTCATCATCGGGGCGGCGCTGGCCTCACCCCACAAGGATGCACTCCCTCCTCTTCTGATTTTTTGGGAGAGTCTGGAAAGGACAAGGGTTAATCCCTGAAATTCCTGTTAGAATCCAGCAGTAGCGCCATCTGGTTCAGTATTTTTCTTTGCTGGGAGATTTCTGATGCCTGATTCAATCTCTTTACTTGTAGGGTCTTTTCAGATTCTTATTTCCTTCAAGGTCACTCTTTGTAGCCCATATATCTAGGAATTTGTCCATCTCTCCTGGTTTTTTAATTTCAGGTGGGCAACGGCTCCCAGTACTCTTATAATCGTTTTTATCCCTGGAAGGTTGGTAGTCAGCCCCTCCTTTAAAAAATTTTAGTTATTCACACATTTTTTTCTCTGTCAGTTGAGCTAGAAGTTTGTCAATTTTATTGATCACTTCAGGAGTTCAGCGGCCGACTTGCTGATCTGTGACTGCCCCCTTATGGAGTGTCTCTGGACCTCTGAGCAGAAGGTCCCACGTCGAGTTTATAGTGCGTGGACACAGGATGGGGAGGCCACCATGGGGGTGGGCGGGGGAAGGTTGGCATGCTGCTGCTGAGCAGGGGAGCCTTTCAGCACAGGGACCCGGGTGGCTGCTTCGGGTGCACTTCCAAAAGGGGCATCCCTGGGCCCTATGGGTGCTGGGGCTGTGGGGTGAGGAGTGCTGGTAGTGGCAAACGTGATAAGATTTAGAACAAATGGGAGACAGTCCCCAAATCCACTCAACTGGAGACTACCCCCCCTCTCTGATGGCTCAAAGGGGAGGTCAGCATTTCTGGAATGGTCAGAGGAGGCTCACGGTGTCCCACAGAGCCCACGGAGTGCCAGGGCCTTTGCCGCATTCCCAGCAGTCAGGACGACACATGGAAATGAAGTTTACAGCCCGAGAAGAATGGGAACCTGAGAAGGGAGGTAATGACCACAAAAGCCCATCCATCTGGGAAACGGGGCAGGGGGCCGGCTGGGTGACTGAGCTGGTGCGCCAGGGGTGCAGGAGGGGGCCACAGCCGTGAGCAAGCCTCTTGTCCTTAGGGGCCACTCGTAAGGGTAGTGGTCCCCTATTTGGCACCATTGGGGTCTGAGCTTCTGCCCCTCCAGCAAGCAGCAGGCTGTAGGTGCTCTGTGCAGCCAGAACCTGCCTGGGGGGACAGGGGCACCACCTCAGGAAGTGAGGATGCCCCCAGAAGGCCTCCACCTGGAGGGGTTGAGAGGCGCATGTGCTTGGACTCAGCAGGTGCCGAAAACGTGTCATTGAGCGAAAATCCTCAGTGAATGAGATGCTCCCTGCTGTCCATCCCTTTGGGGGTGGCCCCTGTGCAGGGCCAGGTCCCACCCTGCAAGTGGGCCCTGGTCCTGGTGTCTGGGAACCCCCGCTGGCCATCCCCACTAGCCTTAGGCATGCCCTTGGGCTGCAGAGGCTCAGTGCACAGACCTGGGTATCACACTGGGTCTGTTCAATTTGGCATGGCACCTGTTTCCTACTGAGGGGAGCTCGGACCCTCACCTACGAGACCCCTCTGTGATTCGCCCTGCCCAACAGACCCCATGGGGTGTGCCTGGCACTGGGGGATAGTGATTGTGAGCAGCTGGGGGTCTGGGGCAGGCAGGTGAGGTGGCTGGAGGGTATGGGTGGGGGAGCAGAGGACACTGGGGCAGGTGGGGACCCCATGGTCACGCTCAGGGAGGTAGGGGCTGTGGGAAGGTTTCGAGGAGAGAAGGGATTCTGTCTTGACTCCTGGATGAGAGGGTGCAGGCCTCAGGACAGGCTCTGGAGGCAGAGGGTGAGGGTCGTGAGCCTCACTCCAGCCATGGCACCCTGAGAGCCTGGACCTGCGGTCCCCTGTGATGGCCTGCTGGGAGGATGTCTGTCCTGTCTGAAGATGGGCATGGGGCCCCTGAGGGCCACTTCTGCCACTGGCTCCAGTCCTGCTGTGCCCCTAGGCCCACGCATGGCCTCCTGCAACTGTCCTGGGGGTCTTGGGAGACTTGGGGGAATGCCTGAACCAAGGCCCAGAGAGGCACCCACAGTCAGGGGTGCTGGCCCTGGGAGGTGGCGAGCCCAGAGCGTGGTGAGCAGGCTGCGGAGGGTCCCACCCCGGCTCCTGGCATGCCAACACGGTTCTGCGGGGTGGCTGCCTGTGGTTCTGGGCCGCGGTACGGAGCACCACCCCAAGCCAAGGCACAGCGCTTCCTCGGGCTCCCCGCCCATCAGCAGCGTCCCCAGGGCGGCCCCCAAGCCAGGGCTGCCCAGGCCACGGTGGGCAGGCGGTCAGCTCCACATGGCTGCCTGGCAGACTTGCTGGCTCCAGGCTCCTTGTCTGAGGCCCTGTCTGTCCTGCGACAGACACAGGGCGCCTGTTTCCTTGTGGGCAGGAACACGGCGTCTCTGTTGGCACCTGGGCCGGCGGGGCCCCGGGCTCGGAGGCTTTCCACAGAAGGGCACTTGTGGCCACCTTGGCTTGGCCTCCTGCATGAACCCCTCATACCCGCCGGGACCCTCTGCAGTGTGGCCAGGTGCCCTGCACGATTGGGATCGGGGCTGCTCCTGCCAGGCTGAGGGAGAAGGGAGTGTTGCCCCCCCATAACAGTAGGCAGAAGGCTCTGGGCCACAGCCTGGTTCTCACTGCAGCAGGTGCTGTGGTAACCAGGCCTCAGAGTCACCGCTGGGGTCACTTGCTCACCTCCCCTCCCCGCCCCCACAGGTCAGGGAGCAGGAGGCTTCACGGCGTGAGACTGGGGGACATGGTCCCAAAGAAGGGGGGAGGCACTTTACTCGGGGCCCTGTGGGGGTGGTCCACACAAGGAGGGACAAAGGGCTTTTGTCCACACCTACGTATGCTGGTCCTGGGGAGGAAAGTGGGGCCCAGGACAGCCCCGAGCAGGGTGTGTGCAGGCCTTATCCCACCCAGGCCCATCCCGGGAGGGGGTCCAACACACGGCTGCTGAGAGCAGAGGCAGGGAGCCCCCGACCTCAGCTCAGCAGGTGCTGGTGGCCCCAGCACAGGCCGGAGCCAGGGGCCGCTGGGGAGGCAAGGAGGGCACAGTGCAGCCCCAGGGGCCCTGTTTGGCTGGGCTGCTCCAGATGCTGGGTGCAGGGTGGGGCTGGGGTGGTGACCTTGCTCAGAGCAGCTTTATTTTGTGGGTCCTGGGCAGCTTCTACTCGGGTTCTGGGTATGGCCACTCCTGCGCCAGGAAGTAGGGCTTCAGGTCTCGGAGGCGGAGCGGCGGGAAGTAGGGGCCGATCCTCTTCCGGATCCACCACTTGCCCTCAGCGGCATGCCTGCCCCCTGGCCGGCTGAACTTGTACCTGTAGTGTTCCCCTCGGACCCACCTGCATGGGCAGACAGCCAGCCGTCAGCCCCGAGCCCCCACCCAGCGGACACAGCTGTAGGGAGACCTCGTCCCTCGGGGCCAGCCCTCTGCCTGCTCAGCGGCCACAGGCTCAGGCCTGTGCTCGCTCCTCGGAGGGAACGGCTGCCTGGGGAAGCGGAGGAGCCCACGTGGGTCCCCCTCACATCAGGCCCTGGCCCTGAAAGGGAGACCCTGCAGGGACCATGTCTGGCCTGGGGCGAGGGCAGCTGAGGGCTCTGCCAGTGGGCTTCCGGAGCCCATGGACCTGACGGCCAGGCCTAGCTCTCCGGATGCCCCTGCCTCACCCAGGAGCTCCCCGCCCGAGTCCTGTCAGCAGGTGAGCAGTGCCTGAGGGCCCGTGGGCCTTGGCACCCAGGCATGTTTTCAGGTGGTGATGGCACAGGCCCCCAGCAGACTCCTGCATCTGGGGTTTGGGGGAGAAGCCCTGAGAGCCAGCCGAGGCTGCAGTTGGCAGGGGTATCTTCTGGGAGGGGGGGGTCTCACCTGGGGGGGTCCCTGCCCTCAAAAGGGTTGAGGGCCAACAGAGACAGAGTCTGGGCATCATTGGCCAGGAGCCTGCCTGCCAGGTGGATGATCCACTCGTTATGTTCGTAGGTCTGGGAGTGAGAAGGACGGACTGTGGGCCCCACCCTCAGCACCGCCTGGGGCGCATGCCCTCTGCTCCTGCCCCCTCTCCCTATCCCCTGGTCAGCCCTGAGCATGGCGGGCACCCCGCCTGTGGGGACCCTGCTGTGCAGAGCCACACAGTCTGATGCCTGCTCGCCGGGGTGCACAGCCCAGCACGGGACGTCTGTGTGGCTGTGTCAGTCTGCCTCCCAACCGAAGCCTCAGGGATCCTGGGGTGACTGGAGCCTTCGTGCGCCCAGGACTCACCTGGAAGGCTGCGAACCACATGAGCCAGTCCAGGCGGTGGTGGTAGGGGGAGATGAGGCAGGGCCTCCGCTGCAGGTCGCCCGGCTTGCACTTGAACTCATAGTCCTCCCACACGATGCCCGGCGCACTGGCGTTGGGGCTGGCCGTGCCCTGCAGGATGACCTCCGCGCGCTCCTTGGCGATGCTGAGGGGACGCCCCCCGCCCCGGGCAGCTGAGCCTCAGCGCCCTGCTGCGCTCAGGCAGAGAGGGCAGCTGCACCAGGGCGAGGGGGGCGCCTCTCCACCCTGCCTCCCAATGGGCAGCATACCTTCCAAAAGCCCCATACGTGTTGACGATCCTGAGGGGGTTGAAGGAGGCGTTCATGACCTGCTGTGGGCTCAGCAGGTTGAGCACCACAGGGACGCTGAGCCAGGTGACCAGGATGCCCAGTGCCAGGTGGACTGCACGCCGTGCCATGGAGCCTGGGGAGGGGGGCGGTGGGTGAGTCCCCTGCGCCCCACACCCTGCCTGCCTCTCTGCTGGCCAGCCGGCAGGGCGGAGAGGGGCCCCTGTGCGCAGCTCCCTTCTCCCCGAGGCAGCAACACACCTTCCCAGGTGGAGGTGGAAACTGAGTCATGCTGCCGCCCTCGGGAGGTGGGAGGGGCCGGGGGTGGGAGGAAAAGGGCTGTCGGTACCCTCAGGGGTCTACCCACCGTGTCTCAGCTGGGGCCCCCGGGCTTCCTCCTCCTGCATCTTCAGGACCTGGTCCTTGAGGCCGCCAGGCCCAGAGGGAAACAGGAAGCTCACGGCGGCATCATCGAAGCAGGCGAGGCTGGGTACCATGGTCAGCCAGTTCAGGAAGCTCAGGTTCCCACTGACTATGAGGACTGCCTGGGGGAATGGGGGGACAAGCTGCCAACTGGGGCTGAGGGGGATGCGCAGTCCACGGCACAGTCCGCCCGGCCGGCCCTCTCCAGCCACTGATGTGTGGGCCAGCTGCGCGATTCCACACCCAGGGCTGCGCCTGCGCTGGCCCTTCCCCGAAGAGCAGGTGGGATGCTGTGGTACAGGCAGGAGGCAGTGGTCTGGGCCCTGAGAGCACCTGGGGTGGGTTCTCCCCACCCTGACTCTGGCCTCTGAGCCCCATCTGGAGGTCGCTCGGATCCTGACCCACAGGCATGAGATCTGGTTTGCTCTGTTTGATTCTGCACGTGTGTTTGTGGCACCTGTCGTGGCTGATCAGTGTAGGTCCAGAGCAGCTGTGTGGACGACAAGCCCTGGGTCCTGCAGTGGCCGCTACTGGGGAGGGGCTTTGCCCCCAGAAGTGGGGGTGTCTGGGAGCCTGACATGCCATCTCGCTTAGCTTCATGGCCCCTGGCCTGGCCATGTGGGAGGGAACAGGGCTCCCGGACAGTGGGGTTTGGGGAAGCTGTCGCTGCCTGTGCCAGCCTGCCCTGGCCTCTATGCCCAGTGGACCCTGAGACACATCCCTGAGTGACCACACACAAGGCTGACCCCTGGGTCTCGCTGGGGGGCCACGGTGGCCCAGGGCTGTCTGCTGGGCAGCTGCCATCCCTCCTCAGAGGCCTTGAGTGGTCCCATGTGGTTATGTGCAGGGTCCTGGGCCAGCTCAGAACCACATGCAGGAAACGGCAACAGGGCTGCTGGGCCTGCCTTGAGCCCCGGTCCTGTGGGGCTCGTCACTGGGGACTTGGTACTAATGAGGCAATCCCGTTTTTCCTGTTAGGATCACTTCCAAACGGGACTAAACATCTGGGTGTGAGAAATGAGGTTAGGAAGGCCATGAGTGGACGGTTGGACAGCATGGGGACAGCCTGCATGCCTGCCAGAACTTCTGGTAAGTTCCTTCTGGCAACTGCACATTTTGTAAGTCGTTCACACTCCTGTCATCTGGTGCCAGTGGATAACCAAGAGTGGGTGGTCTTCCCCTGAGGGGAGGGCAGGCTTCGGGGCTCATGCCCCACCCTGTGCCCGGGGCAGGAGCTTCCTGCAGGGGGCTCTGGGTCCCCTCCAGGTGGTGGACACATGAGGTGAGGATTCCAAATGGCCACAGCGGGAAGACAGACTGGGAGGCCACGGGCCCACTGCCTGTGTGTTAGGGTGTGGGGTGCAGCCGGGGACACCCCCAGGCTGCTGGGAGGCCTGGCTGCACCGGCGTGTGGTGCGGGTGCTGGGATGCTCTGAGGGAGAGCCCAGCCTGCCGGCCAACCGGCGCTCCTGGTCGACAGTGATGTGAGGGCCCCAGCGAGCTGGCGGCACATGGCCCCTCCGTGACGTGCTTGCCCCAGCGTTTTCCTGGCCAAAGTAGCTGCAACACTTCCTGAGCTGTGGGGTTGTGTTACAGGCTTTTAGATCCAAGACCTTTGTCAGAAACACACATGCCGCTGCTATTTTCTGCCAGTATCTCTGAGAGGTGAGTCTTACATTTTTGTGAAGTCCAGACTATCGCTTTTTAAAGGTCTCACGGTTAGTGCTTTAAGCACCCCAAGAGACTTCTGCCTACTCTGAGGCCATCAGGATCCAGACGTCTCACGGGCATCAGGTGCACTTTGCCTTTGCCTTCATGTCTGCTGTGAGGTGGGCATTCTCACAGGGACTCAGCTGGTCCAGGGCCTGCCAGGGGAGGGGCAGGAGTTCTGAGGTGATCCGGGGCCGCAGAAGGAACAGGCAGGGGCTGCGGGATGCTGGGGTCCTACAGGTGCACAGTGGTGCAGTCGTGGTGTTCACATCCCTCAGCAAAGGGGACATGAAGTGGGAGCCAGAGTCGCTGGGAGGCTGGCAGTGCACTTGTGAAGTGGAGGGAAACACAGACAGGGCTGAGCAGCAAGGCCGCTGGGCTGAGAGAAGGGACAGACAGATACCCACCAGGAGGGAAAGGAGAGACAGGAGCAGACAAACCCCACCACGGGCACAAGAGGTAGAGGGGCAGCTGCCCTGAGCAGGCGGTGGGACTGGACAGATGGGTGACAGGCATCCACCTGCCCCTGGAGCAGTGCCCCATCTGGGCTGTTGCTTGGCAAGTAGGTGGAGACAGTGGCTGGCCAGTCGCATAATGGCCTTGCACAGACACTGTGGCTGTGGGCTGTCACCCCCCAAGTGGGGCCAGAGTTGCAGATCTGCCTCACCTCCACCGTGGATGCCCCAGCCCCTTAACTTCTGACTTGAGCTAAAGCTGGACTGTGCTGGCCTAGCGAGGGCCTGGCAGGAGGAGCTGGGCTCCCGATGGGGCCTGTCCGTTTATGGATCATGACAGAGTTGTACAAAGTGTGACGTGATACTGGGGTTCACTGCTCTCCCTCCGTTAACTTAGAAAGCTAGTTTTCCTGGTTCTCAGCCCAACACTAATGCTTCTTACTCTTCACAGTCGGTGATGTTAACAAACCCCTAGGCTAGTGGTCTGTCCTGCCAGCACCTCAGCCTGTGCTGGTCCCCAGGGCCGGGTTTCACGGACAGGGCAGCTCCCTAGGTCTGTTGAGCACCTCAGCTCCTGATGGTCTGGGGCGGCTGTTACTGGGGCCGTGGCACCCCCAGTGGCACAGTCAGGGCCCCCGCATGCCCCAGATTGGCCTGAAGCCTCCCCTCCTTGTGGGGCTGGGCTTGGCCTATCTGCCCAGACAGCAAGGCCCCCGCCCAGCCCTCAGGCTCTCCAGGCCACCCGCATAGGACGGGACAGCAACAGGAGTGCCTGCAAGGATGGCCAGGTGCAGCCCCCAGCCTGGCTCCCAGAGGGAAAAGGCCTGCACAGTGTGGCTGGTGTGGCCCCACGGAGGACAAGCACCGAGAGAACAGCCCCAGAGATGGCCCAGCCAGGTGCCCCTCAGGTCCTTGCACCTCCCTGCCTGCCCGAGAGCTTCTGGCCACACTCCAGGAGAGCACTTCCACTGAGCAGGGCCCCTCCGTTTCCCAAGGCCACACAGTGAGCTGGCGTGCCCCGATGCCCCCCTTCACCCCCAGAAGCAGGGCGAGCCTCGGCCCGTGTCCACACCAGCCTGCCTCTGAGTCCCTATCCTGGGCTGGCTGGGCTTCCAAGGTCAAAGCCCACTGACAATGGCCGCCTCATGTCGGGTGGAGGGGGTGGTGCTGGCCAACCCCGCAGCTGGGGGTGTGACGGAACAGACAGGCGCCTGCCACATGGCTGTGGGCGCTGTGGGGCCCGACCGCTGGGAGGCAGAGCTCAAAGACGGCTGGCGCCCACCATACAGGCGCGGCAGCCTCCCCGAGGCCAGGCAGCGTGTCGCTGCAGCTGAGCAGGCCAAGCTCAGGCTGGTCTGGGAGACTTGCATGTTCTGATGAACCTGAGGCTGGGGGGAGGCTAGTGTGAAGCTGGCGCTGCCCGGTCCTACACACGGGCTAACCAAGCCCCGCCAGAAGTTTCAGACCTGCCAGAAGGGCTTGAAAACAAGTGACAGGATGACAAAACTGATTTGCAAATAGATGAACCGCCTGTCAGGAGAGAATCCAACACCCAGACACTCAACAGCCCACTGTAGCGGCCAGCATCCAGTCCAGACCTAACGGGTACACGAGTCAGCAGGACGTGTAAGCTGTGGCTCAGAGACAAAAACAGGCTCCCGGGACAGTGTCAGAGGCGGGCACAATCCTAGGCCAGTTAGAGAAGAATGCTAGGACGGCTACTGTCAGTGAACTGAAAGACCGAGAAGAGAACGTACTCACAATCTGAGACTTTAGAAGGCACTATATGAGGTGGAGCATTTACTGGGTGGGCTGCAGACCGACACGGCGGAGAAAGGCCAGGGAATATGAGCAACAGACTGGACAAAGCTGCCTCATAGCAGCCCCTGGGGGATGGCAGGCACCGGGTGCTGCTCTGATGACCCGGGACTCAAGTTCCCAAGGGGCAGGGTGGCAGGGGTCATGTCCCAAAGCTCTGATTTGGTGAAAAACATAAATGTTCAGAACAGAGAAGGCATCGCTGCAGGACAAGCACAAAGAATAGCCCAGAAGGCCCACCCAGTCAGCCTGCTGATCACCATGACAGAGGGAGACCGGGGATGGGGGTCCCTCACACAAGGCGGGGCCGGGCCCGCTGGCCCCACTGCAGACACGGCATCATTCCTGCTGGGAGCCACCAGGCTGGGCCCGTGGGTGCAGGGACACCACCGCCTCCCTAAGGCGCCATGATGAAGGGGGAGGACCAGGTCCGTGTGGCAGTGCAGAGGGTCAGAAATGTCTGCAGATGAGTAGTAAACCTTCAAAACACCTTTCCCACCTCTTTAGGATTACCTACAGTCTAACAGATACTCACGTCCCAGGGCTGTGGTTGTGGAGTGAAGGATTCAGAGACTGTAACAGCAAGTGAAACTGTCTGAGCGACGCGGGGCCAGGCACAGGGCGCCCTGTCCTTCCCTCTTTTCTTTTCCAAATCGTAGACTTGTTTTTTAAAACAGAAAAGCTCACGGGGACTCTGAGCCCCGAGGCTCTGTGGCCGCTCTGGCCACAGGAGGGCCCGCCCCTGCAGTGGGTGGGGCCGGTCACAGGCAAACTTCCAAGGCCCTGCCCCCATCAGGCTACATGAGCCCAGCTGGGGGCCTGCCCAGGGGACTGGAGTTCAACAGAGCACGGCTATGGGGACAAAACCCTGTTTCTAGTGATGCAGCAGGAGCCCTGAGGCCTCAGAGAGGCCTGCTCAGAGGCTCATGCTGGCTGAGCCCTGCCCAGCCACTCCCCTGGTCTCCCACCAGTTATCTGGATGGCTATTTTCTTAATAAGAAAAATGGAATTTGACGTCGAGCGCATAAGCCCAGCACGCTGGGGGATCCTGTCTTTCTTAGCATTCCTGTGGCCTCTCCTCAGAGTGAAATGAGTCGAACACGCGGTCCATCTGTGTTTACACCAGGGGCAGAGACTGAACCATGCCCCAGTGTACCGTGCAGGCCATGGGGACCCGACCTGGGGCCTGCGGCCCCCATGCTGCACCCAGGGGAAGAGGATGTGCTGTTGTTGGCGAGGATGTGGAGAAAGGGGAACCCTCCTATACTGCTGGTGGGAATGTAAATTAGTTCAACCATTGTGGAAAGCAGTATGGAGGGTCCTCAAAAACTCAAAATAGAAATACCATTTGACCTAGGAATTCCACTCCTAGGAATTTACCCTAAGAATGCAGCAGCCCAGTTTCAAAAAGACAGATGCACCCCTATGTTTATCGCAGCATTATCTACAACAGCCAAGAATTGGAAGCAACCTAAGTGTCCATCAGTAGATGAATGGATAAAGAAGATGTGGTATATATACACAATAGAATATTATTCAGCCATAAGAAGAAAACAAATCCTACCATTTGCAACAACATGGATGGAGCTAGAGGGTATTATGCTCAGTGAAAAAAGCCAGGCGGAGAAAGACAAGTATCAAATGATTTCACTCATCTGTGTAGTATAAGAACAAAGAAAAAACTGAAGGAACAAAACAGCAGCAGACTCACAGAACCCAAGAATGGACTAACAGTTACCAAAGGGAAAGGGACTGGGGAGGATGGGTGGGAAGGGAGGGATAAGGGGGAAAAAGGGGCATTACGATTATTACATATAATGTGGGGGTGGGGGACACGGGGAAGGCAGTATAACACAGAGAAGACAAGTAGTGATTCTATAACATCTTACTACGCTGATGGACAGTGACTGCAATGGGGTATGTGGTGGGGACTTGATAATGGGGGGAGTCTAGTAACCATAATATTGCTCATGTAATTGTACATTAATGATACCAAAAAAAAAAAAAAAAAGAGGATGTGCTGTGAGGCCTGGTAGGTGCCGCCATGCCTGCTCCAGGGTGGGCTTCTGGAATGCCCCTGCTGGGCTCTCACGTCTGGCCTGGGGTGGGGCCACTCATCCTGGGACCCCAGCTCTGGGAAGCTGCTCGGTGGGGGAGGCAGCTCTCTGCACGCACATCCCCACAGTGACATGCCCCTGACTTCAGCCAACAACACACAGATCAGAAAGAGCAGGACAGGGGAGCAGAGGAGACTCCATGCCGACCTGTTCCCACACCAGAATGGGGTGTCTGGCCTGGCCCCTCGGCAGAAGTGACGGTTGCCCCTCCAGGGCTCTCCCTCAGGCTCCATGTTAGGGTGGGGGTCCCAGGCTGGTGGCATGGCTCTCCTGTCACTTCCACATGTACCTCTCCAAGTAGACAATGGACCCACGGCCTTGAAGAACCTTCCGGAACAGCTGTGTAAACTGAGTGTGGGAGGAGATGACTGTGTTCACATCCTTAACCGTCTCCCAAAGGAGTGAATGGAACAAACAGAACTAAAGACACCCCCTCGGGCTGCAGGAACAGAGATGAAGCGTGGCCCTGTCAGGATGAGCCGCAGCCCCAGGGGCTGTCCCTACACCAGGCCCCTCCCCAAAGTGACCGGCAGGCCTGGCTGGTGCTGCAGCTACATGCCCTGGAGCCCACGCTGCCTGCATGGGGGCTGCATGCATAGCAGCTGGGCTGGCAGGCCGCTCGTCCTCTGGGCTGGTCCCAGCCCCAGAAGAGGCGGCAGACCAGCCTCAGGAAGAGCCACAGCGCTGGGTCCCCCCACCTCCCGAGGACATGCCTGGGCTGGGGCTCCCAGGGCCTCTGGGGTCAGATGGCGAGTGTGGGGGCTGGTCTTCCAGGACACCCGGAACCACAGGCTGGTGGCAAGGCCCTTTGCGGCGCAGCTCTGGCACCCCTGCCCGTTGTTCCTGCACCACCACCACCTCCACAGCACTGTCAGGACCCAGTGGTGTGGCCTGAGCTGCGGGGAGCCACCGAATCCCAAGCCCTGAGCCCCCAAGTCTGTGTGGCCTCCACAGTGGAGGCACTGGTGCCCTGGGCCATGGCCAGGTGAGCTGTTAGCCAGTCCTCGCTCAGAAGCCCACGAGGCTTGTGCCAAGTGCCCCAGGAACAAATAAAGCATTTCAAGGCTGCTTCAATAGAGGGAGTGGCTGTCACCCCAGAGCCAGCGTCCAAGGCACTGAACCCTCTCCACCCGCACTAGCAGCTCCAACTTCCTTAAAGTACTGTGACGATCTGCTCTTCATTAGTGCTCGTCGAAGCTGGGCTTCGGATTATTTGGAGGAAGAATAGGTGGAAGGTGGCCAGTGCAGCCTGGAGGATCCCCACAGGCACGGTCAAATCTGCAGGCGTGACAGGGCCCAGGGGTCTGAGGTCTGTAAAAGCAGCTGAAGCAGTAGCTGACGAGTGGCCTGTGGCCCCAAGGTAGCACCATGAAGTCTGAGCAGAGCCATAGTCCTGCGGAGGCTGTGTGGCATCTGGGATCCTCTGGGCTGCCTTGTGAACTGGGCCCATGTGCTCCACTGGGAGGGGAAGGTAGAGGCCCCAGTGGGGCATCCTTGGAGCTGGAAGAAGGCCCAGCATGGGTCAGTGCCCACACTGGTGGACACTAGCAAGGGTGTTCAAGCCTCTGTCCAGAGCCGTCTCCCAATAGCTTGAGACCAGGGGCCACCGGGCTGAAGTGTGAGTGGGGCAGCAAGGTGCAGAGCGCCCATGTCCCCTGGGGGTGTCTCCCGGGGGGGCTATGGGGGCAGGGGTCACCGGCCAGCCAAGGCTCTGTCCTCCAGCCAAGTCCAGACACTTCTTGGATCAGCTGTGGTGTCCGGACAATGGAATGTCATTGGCCCAGCAATGAAAAGACCAGAGGAACCCCAAACGCCCAGGACTAAGTGAGGCAGCTGGTCTACAAGGCCATACCCGGAGGATTCCTACTCCATGACCTTCTGGAAAAGGCACAACCATGGAGACTGTGAGGCTGAGTGGCCAGCAGGGAGCGAGGGATGAATCGCGGGCATAGAGGGTTTTCAGGGCAATGGGGCTACGTGACTCTAGTGGTGGGCGTGTGCCATGGCACATTTGTCCAAACCCACAGAATGTGTGACACCTAATATAAACTGTGGACTTTGTTAATAATAAACTATCAACATTGGCTCACCAGTTATAATAAATGCATTACTAATGTAAGAAGTTCACCATGGGGAAACTGCGTGTGTGCATGTGTGTGCTTGTGTATGCGCACACATGCACGTGCATGTGTACATGTGGGTTGCATGTATGTGCATGGTGTGCGCACGTGGGTGTATGTGCATGTGTGTGTGTGCATATGAGGGTGTGTAGGGGGGTATGTGAGAACCCTCTCTACTTTCTGCTCAGTTTTTCTCTAAAACTATTCTAAAAATTTAAGTCTGTTAATTAAAAACAAAATAGAGCTAAAATAGGGGTGGTGATGGCGGGTGTGGGGCAGTGGCGGTGAGCATGGGAAGGCTCTGCTCACCGTGGTGGCAAAGATGGGCCACACTTAGCGTCCAGCTGGTCGGCTAAGCATGTTCTCAGGTGAAAGCAGAGCACATACTCTTCTAATCGGGAGGAAAACAGTGGGGTGGGCAAACCTCAGAGCTAAAAGGACAAAAAGAAAACACAAAGATGTGGAAATAAATCCACATTTTCCAGCTGAGATTATGCTCTGGTACTTAGAAGGGAGAGGTGTTGCCTCAGTTTGGGGGAGAGCCATGCTCTCTGCTGTTACAAGAGTACAGGCTGGGAAGAGAAGGTCCCCACCCAGGCTCTGCAAACCCAAGAGAATATTATGACTTTATTTCGGCCAATAAATTTGAAAACAGATGAACAAATTCCCAGGAAAATGTTTGCTACTAAAACTGCCTCCAGAAGAAATGGAAACCCTAAACGTCCAGCAGCCACAAAAGGTGTTGAGTTCTGTCACCAAGGCCTCTCAAGGCACGTGTCTGGTGCAGGAGCACCGCCTCTGAACTCTGACCTCCTCCAGAAACGGGGGCTGACCTCGACGTGCTGAGGGGGATGGCATGGCCCTTAGCAGAAGCAGGCAAGGCCAGGCAGGACGGAAAGAGCAGACACATCTCATGGTGACCACGCACAGTGCAGACCAAACTAGCAGGTCACAACCAGTCCCGGGTTAAAATACACAGCATGGCTGGGTTTATCGGAGGAATGTAAAAGGGGGTCAGCGTCAGCAGTGTTCATGCAGTTCATCATGTCACCAAATTAAAGAAAAAGCGCGATCTCACAACCGGGGAGAAAAACGTTTGCCAAAATTCAACATCTATTCGTGACTGAAAACACCCAAAGGAAAACACAAAACTTTCCAGTAAACCGAAGGAGAAGAGAACCTAATAAATGTGGCTGCAGAAAGCAGACAACCCACGCCAGCAACGCGAGGCCTCGGGTACTGCAAGAACCTCCCTGAAGTCAGGGCCCTCCCGCCACCCACCGCATCACTTGCTGGCCCTGCAGCAGGAGGACCGCCGCTCCTGTGGGGTGTGCAGACAGACGGGTGGACTGGCCAGTGTGCAGCAGCAATGGACACGGGAGGGCCGTGAGGAGGCATTCCAGTTAACACAAAGAGGAAACCCCATTCACAGTGTCGCCCACAGAGACACAGCACCTAGGAAATAATGTGGCCAAGGGGCCATGAAACATGCGCATGTGGGTATCACGTCTGCGGAAGGCGCTCAAGGGGCGCAAACCGCTGGAGGGACAAACCTCCAGAGATGTCAGCTCTTTCCCAGGCTTGACACTGTCCACCGTCAGGGAACCACATGCAGAGGTCGCCTCTTCCCACCAGAACGGCTACCGGGAAACACCAGCAGCAAACACTAGCGAGGACACGGAGTGACTGGAGTCCTATAAGGTCAGACACCCCTGCGAAAGCGCTTCCACGGAAGCCATTAGTGAGGAGATGGCAAATGCCCTTTGACAGGGAGCAGATAAGCCGGCTGTAGGGCACTTGCCCTTGGGACACACAGCAATCGGGGGCACAGCTGGCGTGCACCTGCCCCACAGATGACTCGTGCCCCTGTAGAGCTCTCTGCTCTGGCTACAGCGGGTCTGGAGCAGCCAGAACCTGCCCAGAGTGTGGGGGACTGACCGGAAAGGGGCCTCTCCATCCGGACAGGGTGTGGGGTGCCCTGGGGCACATCCATCAGGAGTTCTAAGCTCCGTGCATCTTGGTAAACACATTACGTGGATGTCTGAAACCCAGCAGTGCTTTTCCTGGGAACGGAAAAATGGGTGCTCATTTCCAGGGAAAGTGGAGGCCCAAGGGTCCCTGAGTATGCAGCCAGGTTCTGTGGAGACCGGAGTTGGGGCGCTTGTGGTAGGTGAACGGCTGAGCAGCAGGCTGGACCTCAGGGCAGAGCGTTCTACATGCTGCCATCCACGTGCAGGAAACCTCTAGAGCCTCCGAGGACAGGTGTCCCTTAGCAGGCCTACCCTCCAACCCCCTGCTAGGAGAAGTGCATCCCGTAGGACTAGACCTGGCCCTGGCCTGGAGGAAGCCTGTGCCCTCGGGGACAGGGTCATGGGTGCGTGGCTGTGGCTCACCTGGAACAGGAGCTGTAAGGCTCCATGCAGGATGCGCATCCGCCGCCCGAGGAAAATGAAGAAGGGCACCAGGAGCTCCAGGACGTGGTTGCTGAGTGTCTCGAAGCGATGCACCCACCATGGGCAGTGATGCAAGAAGTAGGCCATAGGGTTGGGCACCGGCTGCGTCTGTGGACAGGAGGGGCCGTGAGCCATGCCTGGACCCCACTCCCAGGCCTGCCCACCCCAGCTGCCCAGGAGGCAGTGGTGGGGACCATCCTGGCTGGAAAGGTGCAGGGGTGAGGCAGCTCACATGCTGCCCTGATTTGAGTCACCAGGATGGGGTGCTGGGGCCGTGTGTCTTGGGTATCCTCCAGCTGGCGGGCTTCCTGTAATTCTCACAATGACCCCTTCAGGGTACCCCAGCTGTCCCTGTGACACAGGAGCTCAGATGCTGGGAGAAGCCATGGTCAGAGTCCCGGGGAAGGGACAGGCGCTGGGGGGGGGGGAGCCCATGTTGCACACGGCGGCTCACACGTGTTGGATTTCCGCTCAGAGGATGGTCGGGGAGTGGGGTCCTGGCCCTGCGTGTGTGTTCCTGGGATCGGCCTCCACATGTGCGAGGGTGGGTGGGTGCAGCATGTCCTGCCCCAGGAGGCCTGCGTATTGACTCAGCCGTGGTGCCGGCTGCCCTGGACCTAGCTGACAGACCCTGTGCCTCCGGCCACTGGGGCTGTCTCCCGAGTTCCCAGCAGCAGCCAAGGCTGCAGCAGGCTACACAGAAGGCCTGTGGCTGTCCACACTCAGAGGGGGCTGGCTGTGGGGAACACCATGCGGGGCTGGCGTGGACACGCGGCCTCACCATACAGGTGCCCCTCGCAGGTCCATGCCACCTGCACCAATGGACACACGGGCTCACCTGCCCACCTGCACAGAGGGCTGCGTCCTGGGCAGGTGTGTGGCCCCCGCAGCCCCATCCCACCCCAGCCTGGGAAATGGGGCTCTGAAGAGACGTTGGGGGACCTGGCCCGGTGGGGGGACCCCACTCCCCATGCTGCCAATCACGGCCCCTCCCAGGACTTATGTTCTCCAGGCACGTGCACCCCATGGACACAGGCTGCTGTGTGCGAAGATGTCACTGTGAGGGGAAGGCTAGGGACCAGGGGATGAGGGCCTGACAGCTGTGAGGGACTTGGGCAGTGCTGAAAAGCAGAAGTGGTTCTAATGCTAAGCGACCTTTACTTGTCACAAGTTAGAGCCCAGAGAAGGAAGTGCCCTCCTGCAGCGGCCTCTGAAGCACTAACTGGCCCCCAACCTGCTCCCCAGCTCCCTGACCAGCTCCCCGACCCTGACCTGCTCCCTGGCTCCCAGGACCTGCCCCCAGCCCCTGACCTGCTCCCCGGCTCCCAGGACCTGCTCCCCAGGCCCCTGACCAGCTCCCAGGCTCTTGGGACTTGTTCTGCAGCCCGCAGTGCCTGCAGTGTCCACAGCCCAGCCTGACTGCAGCCTGACGTTCTGACACTTAGCCTGGGTTGGCTTCCTCTCTAGGTCTGCAGTGGACTCAGGGTGTTGATACCCAATACTCGGAAAAGAGCCGAGGATTCTACCCTGATGTGTGCATGGTCTCCTGCCTGGATCCTCAGGGTGGTGGAATGGACGAGAGTTAGCGGGAGGAACTCAGGAAAATGGCAGTCCCCACGGTCTGGCCACCCTCAGCTCAGGGGTGGGGGCGGCTCCAGGGTGACGGGCTGCTGGAGAACGGCTATGTCCCACCTGGGAAAGAGTTTTCATGCTAACTTCTTGTTTGGACACAACTGACTTGAGGGAAGTTATAGGAGCAGGAAAGGAAATCCCCCCAGGCCTGCCTCCTGAAGGTTTCTGCCCCCAGGGGTGGCTCCTTCTCGCCAGAGGTGTGTGTGCCACACCCCTGAGCCTGCCAAGGCATGCTGCCCAGCACCCCAGGTGCTCTGCACGTGCTGCCATCATGGGCCACCATCCTCCCACGCCTGAGCGATGTCTTTCTAACCAGTCATGTGGCCTTTAGCGCATCTCCCACTCCGAGCGTTAGGACATGGGTTTGTAGAGCACAGGCTCGTCTGTGAGGCGTCCCCTGTGGGGGGTCTGATGTTCCTCATGGCACTTCCAGTGAGATCGCCGAGGAGACAGGTGCCCTTCCCAGGGGCCCAGGGTGGCCATGCGTCCTGCATGGGTGGTTTCCTGCTGGGTCTCTTGGTTGGTGGTGTTAGCCACAGCCCCCTACAGAGCTGCCCCTTTGCAGCTGAGGCTATGAAAACAACCTGCTTGCCTAGACCTCCCAGCTCCAGCATCCCTCAACGGTTCTCGCTGGAATCTGCGGCTCTAGCAGTGGCTGCGTGGCAAGGTCTGAGTCCATCATTCGTTCTGTTCAGTGGCGCTCCACGGTAAGGCAACACCATCCCTCCAACTTGCGTCTGTGCGGCGTGGACATATGGGCTATTTCAGTGAATGGGCCGAGCTCTTTGCCATCATTTACTGTGACGTGTTGTATGGCATTCAGAGCACGTTCCTGCTTTCTGCACTGAAATGCTCCAGGGCCAGTCGGTCTCCCTGCTCCACCCTCGGCACAGCCGCTTGTCCGAGGAGCCCTGGGAAGCCGGCCTGGGCGCTGCCGTGTGAGGGTCCCTCGAGGCACAGCTGGGAGGCAGAGGCATGACTCCACTTCACCTGCCTGCACCCACGGCTCTGCGCTCCCCGGTGTTGGGCAGTCTCGGGGGCAGGCGTCTCCAGTCTGTGCCTGGGGCTCCTGCCCGTGGGAGCCTGTGGACGTGCAGGCAGGTCAGGTGAGGAGGGGCACCCCCGGGGGAGGGGGCAGAGCTGCAGGGAGGCGGGTCTGTTTGCTGTCTCTGGGCAGCTAACGCCTGAGCAGAAATAGCCATGGAAGGTCTGGCAGGAGCAATACTCCCACCCAACAGGAGCGGCTGCATGAAGGCCAGGCCCAGCACTCCTCCCTTGGCAGCAGAGCCACTTTTGGGCATGGTGCTGTGTGTGTGCGGCTGCCCCAGGCCCCGGGCCCTGGACGGGAGGGCTCAGCTGACGGAGCTCGGCCGGGGCGTGGTGGGGCGGCAGCTCTCACGGCAGCTTCAGTTTGGGCTGGCCACATCCCCACCAGTGGAATTTGGGTCTCTGCCTGTGTGGGTGGCCTGCTGGCCCCTCATGAGCAGGTTGGGGCCATGCCCTTGAGGGCGTCTGGGCTGCCCTGTGGGGGACAGGTGAGACCCTGGGGTGCTGGCTGCACGGCCCCACATGGCAGCTGTGTGAGCTCTCCTGAGGGAGTGGGGGCCAGGCTAGGCCCAGAGGCTGCAGCTGGACGCGTGCACAGCCCACCTGCCACGAGGTCTGGTTTCATCTCTCCTGAGGTTTCTGCTATGCTGAGCCCCCAGCTCCCAGGTGTGGCTGACATGGGGCACCCCGAGGCGGCAGGCAGGTGGGGCTCCCTGGGCACCTGCTCGCAGGTGAGTGAGAACAGGGCAGGTCCGGGGCACAGCCCCCCATTCACCATCACCTAGTACTGCCTGCTGACCTTTCTCCAGCAGGCGCAGGTGTCCTGTGCCCTGAGGGAGTCACATGGCGGCACCTTCCTGTACTTGCTGGAATGGGCAGCACTTGAGTGGGGCTGAGGAGGGAGGCCCCTGCTTGAATTATGCCGCACCCGGAACAGGGCTTCAGAGGGCAGCTGGACATCCCTTGGGTGTTTTCCAACAGATGTGAACACCCTGGGTCTGAGCACAGTGACGCGGTCCCCCCGACCTGGCAAGCAACCCACTGAGGCCAGGGTGGGGCAGGGTGCGCATGCTCTCACAGCATCTGCCATCAGCAACCTTACTTTCTGCCCCACTCCTTGCCCAGCCCACTCAAGTCCCCTCCGGAGCCAGTCGGCATTTTTTGTTTCTTGAAGGTAAATGTGTTTCTGTGGTTGGAGTGTGTTTCTAGGCACCATGTCCCTGGGATGAGGAAAAACTCCCATGGTTTTGAGTAATTCTGTCTTCTGAACATTGCACTTTTTGGGGAGGGTGCATCTGCAGCTGGGCCATGGAGGGAGCCACAGACTAGGTGCCTTGGGTCCCAGACGATGGGCCCATCAGGTGCGCATAGCACAGAACGCAAGCTTGACCAGCTGGGGGCAGGTGGCTGCTACAAGCTGATGTCACTGCAGACGCACGCAGTGCTCCCAGCCACGCAGGGGACATGCCAGGAGAGGAACACACTCAACGGAAGCGTCAACCCAATGGCACCGGAAGCCTGGCATGGGCGTGGAGCCCTGAGGGCAGGCATGAGCCCCAAAGTGGGTCCCTGGTGCAGGGACTTCACTGCGCCACGTAAGCAAGACGAACTTGGAGAGTGTGATGTCAGCCGTCCCCTGACGTGGAGACGTGGCACTCCTAGAGAGGGAGGCTCCCTTCCCTGAAGGCCAGCACTGCTGGGGGAGGACCCTGGCTCCCTGGGGAGCACCTGCTAAGCTCCTGTGGATTTAGGGTCTGCTGGGGGACAGGCGGGTCCGGGTGGGCCTGCACTGCACTGACCCCTAAAAGCGCCGAGCGGCTGGGGGGTTCCCGAGGCTCCCTTCGGCAAGCCTGGCACCAAGTTTTATTTTTGTTTGCACTGAAGCTGGAAAAACCACCTTATCATAAAATCTGGTTGTAACCATATGACATCGCATTTCCATAGAACACAGGAACCCGGCCACGCTCAGACACATGGCGGCTGCTGGAGACTGTGGGCCTGTCCAGAGCCCAGCCAGGCGCTGGCCAACCAGGGCCCCTAATGTTCCGTGTTTAGTTCCCCTCCAGAGAGACACTTGTGAATGAGCAGAGCACGAGGAGATTGTGAGCGACTCTCCTCTCCACCCCCCCAACCCCTGAGCCAGCAGAGGACAGAAATGGTTTCCTCAGCCATTTTCCCACTTGGGGCAACAGATCACAGGTTGGGGTTTTAGTGGGAAAGGGGGCACGTCCTTTCCCTGCACACGTCCTGTTCCAGGGGAAGCCCCCTGGCCACAGCCCTTCCCCTTGCAGGGCCCATGGATGCAGTAGGCTTCGCCCAGCACCGGATCCCGCCCCGAAGTCTGCTTTTTGGTCTGGTTTTTGGGGTGGTGCTTCTGGGTACACTGAGGTATCCTGGGGGGCCTGGGGGTGTCTGTGTGCTGGGGGCTCCCAGCTAGGCAAGAAAGGGAGGGGTTCATACCCGTCAGACAAGGGTCTCAGGAGAAAAGGCAAGACCTGCACTGGGTTCCTGCGTGCACAGATTGTGGCCCTGGGCAGGCGCTGGGAGGCACAGGCTCAGGGTGTTGGGGTGAGGGCTCCCCAATGAGGTCGCACGGGTGCTGCTTGTGAGCAGGGGCCACCCTGAGGGTGCTCCTGCCCCTGTGAGCGGCTCAGAGTGAGGAGCGAGAAGAGCATGTCCCAGAGGGGCACCCCAGGGCCCAGGGCGAGAGCAGCTCCCCGGGGATCCGGGGGGGCCCAGAGGAAAACCTGGCTCCCAGCAAGGGTAGCAGGGCAGCATCTTTCCTGAAACAAAAACCTACAACTCCACATCCGTCCAAAATCTCCCTCGGAACCAAAGGGGAAAGAGACTCAGACACAGAAGCTGAGAGAATCCGTCCCTGCCAACCTGTTTCCAGGAAATGCGATGCATGTGGGCGAGCTGGGGGCAAGTGGTGACAGGCGGAAACCCGGGTCTACAGGGGGCCTGGCAGCGGCACATTCTGGATAGATACAGGAGGCTCTCTCTCCCGTAAATGAAAAACCTTTAAGGGACGGTTGGCCGTCCAGCCACATGGGATACGGTTCATGGAAAGGTAAACTGACACCTGCAGCCAGTGGCCGGGGCAGGGAAGCAGAGGCACGTCACTGTCCAGCTCCCCCGCCGCCCGGTGATGTCCTCCTGGAAGGCATTTGCACCACCCACCCTACAACAGCCACAAGGCAAGAGGGAGAGTTCCAGCTAGTGAGCCGAGAAGGGAAATGGAAAGGAGCCAGAAAACACTCGACTCGTCCCAAAGAAGCAGGAAACAGTGAGAAATGGCGCAAAGAACAGATGGGGAGAGAGAACAGGGCCCCGTGACAGTTGGGCCACCCTGGAGGCAAACGATCTGAACACATACGTGAAGGTAGAGTTTATGAGGCTGGACAAGACCCAGCCCCACACTGCCTATAAGAGACACACTTCAAGGTGGAGACAGGTGCAGCTTCGATGGTAAAGCTCGGACAAACATGTGCCGTGCAAATGCTGAACGAGAGCAGAGTGACCATTTGGGTATCAGAGCAGACTCAGAGCACACGGCACACCCCACCTCCACGGGCTGGCCTCCTGGGTGATCCCGGGGCGTGGGCTGGACCTGAACTGGCCAGCCCAAGTGCCCCCACAGTCCCCAGTGCTCCCCAGGCCCAGCACTGAGCCCTGCAGCCCTCAGCACACAAGCGGCCAGTGGACACCACAGGTAAGTCACGGCACCACTGACGCCTCTGTGGGCCGGCATGGTCAGCTTTCACGGCAGTGTCAGCCGGGCCCAAATTATCCCCAGGCTAGAGGACCCCTGTATCCAGGGCACTCAGGGAGCCCCATCCAATCGTGGAAGAAAGCAGCTGGCAGATCACAAACCGGGGTCGCAGCTGAAAGGAGGAGCCCCTGGGGCTGGGGGTCTGGAATGGAGGAGGAATGCCCTGCTGTGCTGGCCGTGCGTGCAGGGGGCAGCCTGGGCATGCCTACACATGGCTGTGCCCCGGTCATATGAGTGTGGCTGGAAAAGGCATGCGGGCCACGGAATGTGCTGGCCACAGGCGGCCTGGCCAGCTCACCCAGAGGGTCAGGACACAGCAGCCAGCATCTAGCACACAGCCTCCCTTGACGATACCCAGTACCGGGAGGCCACCCAATCTCCTGGGAGGTGGGGCGGCCCCAGCCTCCCACCGTCACTGCTGTCCCGGGCGGCAGGGCCCTGGCTTGTGGAGGGATGAGCAGTGTCCAGGGACACTAGGCCGGCCCAGCCAGGGGGACCTGCCCCAGGGAGAGGCGTCACGCACGGTGGGCCCCCTGCTATCCCCACTCACCTCGTAGTGGAAGTCCATGCAGGTGAGGTCGTGCCAGCACTGGTCCCCGCGGATCTTGGACAGGCCCTGCAGGGCAGAGAGAGAGAAAGAGAGGGAGGCTGTGAGCTGCCCAGACGGGCTTGCGGGAGCCCATCGCTGGGCGGACCTTTGGGGGGGCATGGCCTCTGTCTGCTTCAGGTGAGGTAAAAGGTGAAGTTTAAATAGAGCTCCATGAAAGGCGTGTCCGGGCTCTCTGAAGACTGGAGGGAGCTGCTGCGCGGTCTGGGTCAGACGGAACACTGGCCCTGTGTGCAGAGGTGGTCACGCCTGCCCTTGAACTGGTCCTCAGACCCAGAGCATCGTCCCGGCTGCACCACACGTACACGCGTCGGCTGCTTGCAGTCCCATTTGCTTCTACAGACGCCACACCTCTGGACAGTGGTTCAACCATGACCACCCATGGCCCAGCGCCGGGGTCAATACGCCACCCTATGCTGGGGCTGGTGCGTTGGGGCACATGTGTGTGGGGTGCCCCACAGGCCACAGTGCCGAAACCTTGTGTGGTCAGGTACCGTACACCACTTTCCCCAGGAACTGGCGCCCCACTGAATCCTCTGAGTCAGAAGCAAACCGCTCCTCTGCCGGCACCAAGAATGCGGCTGGAAACAGAGATTCAGTTCCAATTTCTGCCTTTTACCTAACAGCAGAATGAGAAAGTGGGAACTACACAGACGGACAGGGCCAGCCTGGGGGTGCTTCGAGCGTTCCCACATGGGGCCCGGCAGCCATACCACCTGTGGTTGAGTGCTTCACCCACCCGCCACGCACACACCTGTCCACCTGGGAGGGACTGACTGGATGGGCCCAGCAGGGTGTGGGAGAGGCCAGGGCAGCCTGGAGAGGCTGGGGATGGGGAGCCAAGCAGTGGGAGGGCACAGCAGGGTGGCCCAGGTAAAGGCTGTGCCCCCGGAGGCCCAGGAAATCCCCATGGAGCCCAGTGTCAGGCAGCTAGTGCCGGAGCCTGCGGGAGGGCTGAGGGCCCGGAGCTGGCGAGTGGGGGAGTGACTGAGCTCCGGCTGGGGGTGGCATGGCCACACTCGGAGGGCTGGTGGGAGGACTGAGGGGCCGGGACGCTGGGTGCCACTTGGGTGCTACAGAAAGCCCTAGTGTTCCCGAGGTGCCCGGTCTGTGGGGTGGTTTGCAAGCATGTCTCAAAGGATCGCAGCACTTGCTGTGGACAGAGAGCTCCCTGCAGCCCACTGTGAAGGGGCCACTGTCAGCGCTCAGCTGCGGGGCCTGTGCACTGCAGGAAGTGGAGCTGTGCTCCAGGGCCCAGGGGGCCTACATGGAACCTGGAGAGCAGAGGCCATGAGACCCCGGCTGGCGTGCGCCCTGCACTGTGTGGAGTGGCGCTTCAGTCAGGCGGGTCCTGTCGGCCAGGTCTGTGCGAGGCCCCGTCCTGCCAACGGGGATGGACCGCTGACTTCTGGTGAAAACACTGCCTATGGGCAGACACCGTGGTCACACGGCGCTCCCTGCATCCCTGGAGGCCACACAGTGCTCTCCGGAGACGCACACCAGGCAAGGAAGAAAAAACAAAATAATTAAAATGTCATTCAATTCTAAGCTGATATGAGACACTTAAAGATCTGAAACGTTTTCAGGGGCGGAGGATAATTATATTCCTCCCCATCTATTCATTTCTCCCTACAATGCAGATGTCAGATTTTCCACAGATTTTTTTCTTCCAGAATAAGTGTCAGAGGAACAAAGCCTTCTTTGAGCCTTTTTCAGCCCAAAATTAATTCTGAAAAAATGGCACAGACAGGCCAGTAACGGTGCCAGAGCCAAAGAGAGCCGAATGACGCGCAGCTGTCCTCACGACCACAGGCCTGCTTGGAGGTAGAGTGCCAAGATGCTGGACATTTGGGTGCCGGAGCCGCTGAGGGTACCCTGGGCCTGCAGGGAGCGGGTGGGAGGCAGGAGCACAGAGGTGGCGCTGGGCACACAGCGAGCTCCTCTCTGGAAGCTCCGAGGTCTGAGAACATGCTTCTTAAACTCCCACTTGGAAGTGGGGAGACCAAGGGCCTGTGCCCAAAAAAGAACCCTGCTTCCCTACGCCCTTGTGCCCCCACCTCATGAGGCCTCAGGGCTGGCGGGGAGCCCTTCCCGCTGTGCAGCCTCTGCCTCCTGCACCTGCAAACGCCTGCGCCTCCTGCACCCTGTAGCCAGCAGCTGGCAAGGCAGGCCTGGCAGTACAGGCCACGGGTTCTGCTCTGATGGAGGGCACTGCTCCTCTGTTCTGGGCCCCCACGTGCTGTGCGGGCTGGCGGGCCCGTGTCATGGGGTGTGTAGTGACCCCTACCTCTTAGGGTTCCTGTTCAGCGCCTGTGTCTTGGGTTAGAATAGATGGGCACGTTTGGTGTCTCTTAAGAGTGACCTGTGCCCACATATGAAGGGGCCCAGCCTGCCTGTGGGCCACCGGGCCCTGTGGCCCTGTCTGCGCAGGGCTGGTTTCTGACCTCCTCGCCACAGGGTGTGAGTGACGTTGCCCTCCCGTCGCAGCGCAGTGTGCACACAGCCAGTGCTGCAGCTGCTGAAGCTGGGAAGGCAGTCAGGGAGGGAAATCACTAATGCTGTGTCTGTTGTCGTATTTTGACCCCTGCCCAAATCCTGGAGGTCCTCTGAGAGCTGCCCAGGCAAGGCCTGCCAGTGCACTCCACAGCCATCATAGGCCGCAATACCTTCGGGAGCCAACAGATGGCATCTCCCTGCTTGGGCTGCTGTGAGGGCATGGCAGTGCCAGGCGTGGGGCTTCCAGGAGCAGGGCCTGCAGCTGGGGGTGCAGTAAGAGGGCTGCAGACACCAAACTTTCCAGAAATTCCTGTGACGCCACTGGGCCGGGCAGGGTCTTTTGCGGCCAGTCTTCAGTGCAGAATTGGGAGTCTGGGTGCAATAAGACAGGACGAAGAAATACAGGTGCAAAGTTTGGAAGAAAGGAAAGAAGCCATTGTTCACTCACAGGATTAAGCCTGCAGGAAACCCAGCCACTAAAATGAGTGTGTGGGTTTAGCACGGCTGCAAGGTTATCGTGAAAAACAAATTGTACTTCATGTGCTACCAGGAAATCATTAGGAAATAACATTTGAAAATACTGTCTACAACTGCACGGAAAACCCTTTAGTACCTTGTTATAAATCTGACAAAGCGTGTCTAAGACGTGCACTTTAGTATCATTAAAATGATACGACGCTTGTGCGAACCTCGAGAGACCTGCACACATGGGGATGTGCACCTGTTAAGATGTCTGTTTCACCCAACGTTAGGTCCAGATTTAAGGCAAACTCCCAGTGAGTGTGTTTGGAGAAACTGGCATGCTGGTTCTAAAATTTACTTGGAAATACAATCTTGAAAAGAAGAACAAAGGTGGAAGACTTACACTTTCTGATTTTATAGATTAATTTGAAACTGAAGTGTGGTATTGATCTGAGCTAGAAAAACGCACCAGTAGAAGAGAACAGACCCACACGTGTCCTGCCAGCTGACACCTGGCCAAGGTACTGGGTCAGGTCAGTGGGAAAAGGAAAATCATTTTTTACATAATTGAATATCTGCATAGAAAGATAAAATGAGCTTTAATTACTCCCTCATCCATACCAAACGCTAGCCTGAGAGGAAAGGTCACATTAAAGGGTGCCTCCCAGAAACGGACCCACAGCTGACCCCCAACTAAGTCAAAGCCAAGGGACAGGGAAAGTATTCTTTCTACAAACTTGAAAGCCAGAATCAAAGCTTTTGGAAGACAGCACAGTTACCTTGGAGGTGGCAAAGATTTCTTGGACAGGGCACAAAATCTCTAACCATTAAAGAAAAATATTGCAGAATTGTACTCATTGATAGTAAAATTTTCTGTCATCACACCACCATTAAGGAAGTAGGAAAGCCAGGGGTAGGGAAAATGTTTGCAGAGCACAGGTCCAGTCAAAAATCGACATTCAGAATACACAAATCACAGATCACCCCTAGCCAGGCGCCGCGGATGCCCACCAGGCTGACGTAGCCGCCGCCTGACGCCATCCCGGGCCGGAGCTGAACTGCGCTTCTGCTGAGATGACACCATGGCTCCTCATCAAAGTATGTTACTAGAGTGAATTGAGTTCAGTCAACACAACATGTGTCTGAGCGTGCACCCACCAGTGCCTGAGCCTTTTTACTGCCAGATCTCCTTTGCCGTCACTGTGCAAGGGTTCTGTGCACTGCTCGTGCGGAATGTAGTCTCTGTTCCCGCTCTGCAACGCCCTCGTTGGGGTTGGTGACGCTGTCACACTGGTCACAGAATGATCCAAGAAGTGTCCCTTCCTCGCTACCTTCCGGGGCCGGGGCAGAATTGCACCATTTCTTCTGTAAGCGTTTGATGGGTGTCGCTGCTGAAGCCATCTGGGCCTGCATTTTTCTTTCTGGAATGGTGTTGACCACAAATTCAATTCACTTCACAGATATGAACCCACTGGATTTCCCGTTTCCTTTTATCTCAGCATTGGTAAGCTGCACTTGTGAAGGAATGCGTCCGTTTCATCCACGGTGTCCAGCTTATTGGCCCAAAGCTTTGCTTTTGTACCATGGCATGTGGCTCTTCAGGCAGGACCTCAGCCCCAGGGAGCCCCCATCAGTCCTATGGGCCCATACTTGCTACACTTCAGATCCGGTGTTTTCCTTGTGTTAATTAACTGCATCAGAAGGGCCCCCTCCAGGCTGTAGCTAGGTGTGAGCACAGAGCTGCGAGCGGTACAGCCCCTGCTGACTGAGGTGCTGGGACTTGTGGCCACATGTTGGGACTCACTGGCCCATCACCGCTTTCTGGGCTGGTTATTTGCGGGTCACATAAATGTACGGAGCAGGAAAGCTAGTCCTCACGCCAGTTCTGAGAGGCCCTTGGGGCCTGGCTTGTGCTGCAATGCTCCATGCTCCAGCCAAAGCAGACATGCAACTCTTGGTGGAAGCTTGAGTTTAGCTTTGATTTTGCTCAGTAATAGTTGAGGTATTGAGTTTTTGACTCTTAAAATGTGAAGCAATAATAAAAATAGAGGGTGTAGTACAAGATACTGAAAGAGCTGTATGTGCAGGAAAGTCAAGGCCATGCCACCTAAGTGTGAGCAGAGGCGAAGGTCAGGGGCCGTGGGAGTCTGGCCAGGATGTCTCCTGCCTGATTCTGACAGCTCTGAAGGGCGTCTGGACAAGATGTTTTCTCTCACTTGCCGGTGTCTGTGTCTACATGCTCTCCCCTTGGGGGCCCACGACACTAGGTGCAAGGTGGTATGTAGGACTCTTTCCAGACTCTGACCCGCCCGTCCTCGTGCCGACACCAAGCTGCCCTGAGGACTGTGTCTTCTGGGAGTCTCGGATGAGCAGTGTGACTCCTGCCATTTCGCCACTTCACTTTTGATTTGTCCTGCTAGTCCTGGTCCCTGGCAATTGCATATAAATCTAAGAATCAGTTCATCAATTTCTAATAAAATCCTCCAGGACGCACTCTACAGACCCATGTGGGGATGCTGACAGCTGAGCGGCGCTGGGACTTCCGGCCCCCAGGGTGGCTGCCCGCCCACGCGAGGCTTCACTCCCCTTCAGCAGTGTCTGGTGTCTTTCAGGGTACAAGTGTTGCACTTCTGTCAAAATTTCCCCATTATTTGTGGTTTCAGATGCTACATTTTAAAATTTCGTTCTCCAGCACCTTCTGCGGCACTGGCCATGAACCCTGCAATCAGGCCCACTTCACTGCTTAGTTCTGACAGGCCCTGCAGTCCTTCACAGAGTGGATGATCTTTTTATCTGTGAACACAGATAGTCCTATTTCCCCCGCCCAATCACAGGGCTTTTGTCACTCCTGCCTCACAAGCTGGGCTCTCAGTTCAGAGGCAGACATGATGAGGGTGGACACCCTGTGTGGTTCCTGGTCTTGAGTGAAGACACTCAGTCTTCCACTGTGGAGAATAGGACAAGCTGTGAGTAGTTCACGTATCTATCTGCTACCACACTGAGAAGTTCCCTTCCACTCCTAGGTGGCCAAGAATTTTTTTTGCGAACTGTGAACAAGTGTTCAAGGTTGTCTAATGCTTCTTCTGTATTCTCCTTTTGAGAATCATATCGTTTTACAACTGTCTCCCTTGATTGGGAACCTCAGTGAACTGCATCAACGCACTTGTGTCCAAGCAATCTGGCATCCGGGCTTCATTATGCTTTTCATGTCTGCGGGACTCATTTGTTAATAATTCCTTAAGAATTTTTGCCTATACTGTTCTCAGATTTCTTTTTCTTGAAATGTCCTTGTCTTCACTAGCCTCAGAAAAATGGGTTGGGAAGTGTTCCCTCTGTTCCCTGAATGTGTGTATGCAGAATTTGTATCATTTCTTACTATTTCACAGAACTTATCAGTGACATCTTCTGGGCCCAGAGTTTTCTCAGTGGGAAGGGATTTTGTTTGCTTTAATGATCTCAACTTGTAAAAACATTCAGATTTTCTCTCTTCTGTCAGTGAGTAATCTACATCTTTGGAGGGATTTAGCCATTTCATCTAATTCCCTACTTTATGTGCATGAAGTTGCACATCCTATTTCTCTAACTCCTTATTTTGAAAAAATCTTAGACTTCAAAAAAAGCTGCAGAAATAGCTTGGAGTTCCTGGATACCTGTCATTATGGATTCAATCCTGTTAAGCTACCAGCTCTGGGGTCACCTGTCTTCCCACTAGCAGCCCTTCCCTGGGCCAGGGGCAGGGAGGGGCGGGACGGCCCCGTCAGTGGCGGGTCTCTTGGTCTCGGACGGCGTCTCATGGGATACGTGGGAGTGCCAGAGTGGTTCTGGAGACTGCTCGAGGTCAGGGTCTGTCAGGGGGCTCCTTGCGATCAGACGGGAGCTAGGCATCTCCACAAGGCTGAGCAGCAGTGACTGTGTGTCCTCGAGCTCCTTCCGGGCACAGACTCCTGCTCCCCGTGCCCCACGGCTGATGCCAGCAGGGTTTGCTGTGGAGTGAAGCCCTCCACTCCATCCACTCAGCAAGGTGTCCCCCTGTGTCTGCTCCCTGACCCCCCTGGGGTGACCCCCTCTGCCTGACGCTCACCCTCTTGCAGAGAGCCAGGTGGCTAGGGGGTTTCCTCCTCAACCCCTGGCCCACAGTGTCTGTTGTCTGATGTGGAAACAGGCGTGTCCCGTGCTATGTCCAGAGAAAAGGGTGACCTGGTGCCCCTCTACCGTGGCCCCACACAGTGCTCCAGGGCATCAGAGCTAAGTGCGTAGAAATGCTGAGGGCGGGGAGCCCTGCACCTTCCCTCTTCCTAACAGCACCATCGGCTGTGCGCCTTTGGGGTTTGTCTGAGACTGAGCTCCAAAAGAACCCCCCATCTCTCAGGGCACCGGAGCCACTGCCTGCCAACAAGCCGCCCTTCCAGCAGGTTCCGCAGCACTGGCTCTGAGTAAGCAGGAGACGGGCTGCGGGCGCTGGCCGCAGCGGCTCATCGTCACCAGGCCGGTGGGTCCCTCTCGCCCTGTGCAGCCGGCCTCTGCTGCTGTTACGTCTTGACCAGGCCGACCCTACCTCTGCTTCCCAGCAGCGGAGGATCAATCGCGCCCCACAGACGAGATCGGGTAATCGCACCTCTCGGCGCACCTGGTGTTTTCTCCAGCTGAAGCCGCCCGTTTGTCAGAATACCCTGAAAGGGCTTCCGAGTGTGCCACTGGCTCACCGCACTCTGTCAGGTGCAGGGAGCCTGTTCAGCTCTTGGCACCACGGCTCTGCACAGAGCAGCCTGACAGCCCTGCTGCTGGAGCGCCGGCCCTGGGACTGCGCTTCCCAGTTCCACCTGGCGCTGCCGGCGGGCCCCAGGGAAGGCCTGAGGGGCCCGATTCACGTATTTACAATTTTTAAAGCCAGCTGAGGACAGAATCCAAAAGTGAGTCCCAGACAGGCAGGGACCACAGCCTGGCAAGAACACCTGCACAGTGAGCAGAGACAGTGCCTGGTTCCTGTGGGCTGACCGTCTGCACTCCAGCTGCTCCCAGGGCCATGGGCGCCGGCCCTGCAGCCAGACGGGGCAGGTAGCCCAGCTGAGATAGTTGGAGCTGCGGCCAGCCAGGAAGCACTGTGAGGCGTACAAGTGGGAGCTGAGGAACCAGGAGCTGGGAAGGTGCGTGCCTGCAAGACTCCTGCACATGCGACAGCGCGCCATCACTTCCTGGAGTGGGCGGCCGCCCACGGCAGCAAGAGTGGGTGCTGGCCAGGATGTGGGGACGGCGGACCCAAGACATGCTCCCCAGGTGGGTGCAGGGAGGGTGAAGCAGCACTGAACACAGGGCCTGTGGGAGCCCAGTACAAAAAACAGAAATACACGGGCAGTGGGGCAGCCACACCGTCCACAGGCCTCACCCAGCATACTATGTGGTGACAAACAGCAGCTTTGTGGGAGGACTGCCAGCCCACCCGAGTCGGTGGCGGGACAGATGGACGTGGCCCAGGAGGAGTGTGAAGGGCTCCGGCAGGGACCCAGGACAAACCGGACAGCCGTAGCACGGGGCCGGGCGGGAGGAAGCAGGTGCTTCGCGAGCTTGCGACGGCCCCTCCGAGGGGAGTTAAGGCAGACACACTGGGCACAGTTGTGCGGCCAGGTTTCTGACGTAAGGGAAGTCACATTTTACATGAGTCTAGTATAAGAATTAGGATCTTACTAACCAAAGGAGAGAAGTGCTGGAGCGTGCAAGCCCCCATCCTCCAGCAGGTGGAGGCCAAAAGACCAAAGCTCGCAGGTCAGGTAATGTCTCTGAGAAATTTAAAGGTGCCAGTTGGTGAAATTAAACGTGGGCTGTGTGCCTGCAGAGACTGTGTGGAAGATAGCGGGGAGGAGCCCTGGCCTCCAGGGAGAGGACAAGAAGGAGGGCGCACAGGCCACGAGGGGGCGGGGACCATGAACATGGCAGCTCTTAGGAGAGGCGCTCCCCACCCAAATGGCAAGGGGTCCAAGGAAGACAGGCAGAGAAACGGGTGTGCAGCATGGCCTCTCTGGGGTCTGTGTCCTCACCCGTGGACGAGTTACTGAATTGAAACGATGTGAAACGTCCAGACCCACAGGAAGGGCCGGTGGAGATGCCCTTTCCAAGATATTCCTTGTGAAATGGACTCCGAGTTGCAGTTTTACCCACAGAAAACGGTCAGCAAAGGGCCAGGGGCCAATTCAAGTGCTCAAGACAGGCCACTGAACATTGCAGACAGGCTGACAGGGACAGCAAGGCAAGTGGCTCCTTTTTAGCAGTTTCCCCCCAAACGTAACAGTAAAAGTTGTACTTACTGCTCCAAGCATGATTCTGAAAATCAACCACCGGAAGCCCCACAGAACGACCTGGGACGTGGGGGTACCCCTGGGCAACCGAGAGAGGGTCCAAAGAGGGCACAAGAAGATCCCCAGGAATCCTGTCTCCAGCAGCTGGGACTCCCACCCTGAAATGAAGACAGCAAGAGGACATGGAGGCCATGTTAACAGCGAGCATTTCCCAAACAAGTCTGCAAAACCCAGTTCCCCCTAAACAGTCCTTGAAACAGGGCAGGTGTGACTAAGGGGAACCTCAGCTTGCAGCCTGGCACGTGGCGGGAGCAGTGTGGGACCATGCACCGGGCTGGCCCTCGGCAGTTCAGGCCACTGCCCCATCCTTCTCCGAGGCCAGCAGGGGCCGTCCCAGCTTCGTGCGTTCTCCCCAGGAAGGTCCCCCACGACGGGCCGTGGGCACTGAGGCCAGAGATCCTGAATGTAGAGGTGACCCTAGGCCCACCTGCCCAGGTAGGGGGCAAGCAGGGAGGAGTGGGTGCAGCAGGCAGCGGCTCTGTGAAACCGCCTTGGGTCGGCTCTGCTGGGTGGCAACTGCACGGGGCTGTGAGGGCGTGAGCTGACTCTCCCACTGGGAACCCCGGTGGGAAGTGCGCGTGCTCGTGAGAGCCAGCTGCCCTCTCAGGGAAACACTCTCGCTGCAGAAGATGCTTCAGACGGGTACATACTCCAGGCTCCCCATAAAGAAGGCTCCAGAATGAGCAAAACTGATGCAGGAGAAAGAAGTGGGGACTTGGCTGCCTGGGGAGGACAGGCTGGGACACTGGGCTGAGCTAGCTCTTGCTCCCCGTATGGGGTGCGGGTCACAGAGGCACGCTTCACTGTAGACATTTTCCTCAAATAAACAGACGAACCTAAATGAAATCTGAACCCCAGTTTTAGGGCTGTGTGTACAGACCTTTAGACTCAGCACATTCAGACGAGGGGTGAACAGGGGGGCTGGTGAAGCTGTGCAGAGCCAGGTGGTGGGTGAGGGGTCTTCCCTGGGCAGTTGCTTGCAGCCTTCTGAACTTTTCATCATAAAATGGGTGGTGAAACCCCCTTTACTCTGTGTTCTGTGACTTCTGAACCTCTAGTTCCAAACCAGTTCTTTTGGAGAGAAATGGGGTGACATGAACTGTCACCTGCCGGAGGGGCATGTGACATCTCGGGCATTCACTGCTCCATGGAGCCACATGCACATGTGCTGGAGACACAGGGCCACCAGGGTGCACCCCGTACCCGTCTGGAGATGATTCTGGATGCAGAAGGAAGCCTGGACAGTGCAGGGAGGGGTGCCCCCGGGAGGACGGGGGCCAGGCAGGCAGCCAGAGTCCGCAGCACATGAGGCTGCAGCCCGGCCCTGATCCACACGGCTGCGTCACGGGGGGCTGTGGGCACAGTGTCACCTCACAAGAGGGAAAAGCAGGAGCTGGAGCTGCTAGGGTGCTGGCCAAGGCTGGTAAGGGAGGTGTCAGCGCCACCCATGTAGAGGGCTCCTGTGTTAGGGATGCGCAGTCCGCCCCCCAGGGCCCACCTGCACCCCGCCCAGAGATGGCACACACTCGGCCTCCCTCGGAACTTCCAGAGCAAAGACACAGAAGGTGCCCACATTGTTGGCTCTGAGATTTCAGGCGCTGGCCGGCCGCTCCCTTCAGGCCAGGACTTCCCGTCCCTGACGAAGACCTCTGCTTCACCATGTGCCTCAAACTCCCCTTCTTGTCTCAACCAGGAAAAAACAGACTTTGTTCCGTACAGAGACAATCACTCCAGTCTCATCTTGATGTGATTTTCGTTGAATTTGTACTCATTTTGCCTGGGTGCATTTTGCATCGCACATGATTTGGTGCCCAGAGGACTCTGCAGAGCTGGAAGTTCCTGTAATCACAGCTCTGAGTGTGCTCGTCTACAGATACTTTACTTTTTGGGAAAGTACCTCGAAGCCTACTTGTTCTAAATCCTCTCCACTTGGCAGAAAGAAAACGCAGGAACAGGGTACCCGGGGAGCCGCCACCCTGCTGCAGGCACAAAGGCACAGCTCAGCCCCGTGGGCGCCCACGGGGACCCCTCCACTCGGAGCTCACGCGGGCGGGCGCTCCCCAGAGCGCTGGGCCTGCCTCCTCTAGCTGTCACCCACTTTGCACAGACGTGATGAACGGAATGTTAATGTGCAGCATGAGTGACACCAATCAAAGTGACATGCAGATGGCAGAGCCCAGGGGCCCGCCTGAGCGCCAGGAAGCGGGTGACAGTGGCGAAGGGTGGGGGACACACTGTCAGCTCAGGGACGTCCATGCACTGGCTCTGCCTCCCCGAGCCTACTGGAACATTCCTTAACCTGCTGGGCGAGGCAGGTGGCACTTCTGCAGTGCCTGCCCCCCGACTGCCAGTTTCCAGATCACTGCTGAGGACCCGGGCCCCTGGCCCCCAGCTAGTGCTGCTGGTCTGCCAGGGAGGGCAGTGGCCTGCAGACCCACCTGCCTCTGCCCTCTGTGGTTGGGTCTTGCTGAATTTCAACAGCTGTGCTGCTTGCACAAGGGACACATTGTCCTGTTCCAGCGTGGCGGGGGAGGAGTCCCCAGAAAAAAACAAATGCCCAGGGTACCGCGAGGGCAGCCTCGGCATCCAAGAGGCTGTGTGCCCGCTATGGCATCGTCCAACGGGCTGGGCATAAGGCGTCCCACCTAGGAGCTAACGCTGGCGCAGTGCCACCAGGCTCCACGGCGCCTCCCTCAGGGGCTCGTCCCAGTGGTGCAGATGCCGGTGGCTCTACCTCTGGATGGTATGGAGAACTACCTGCTTAGGAATTTCAGTCCAACAGCTCCTGTAAGTTTCTGCCCCATCGGGTGGTTCTTGGGGTTGGTGCTGGCGTGCTGGCCCTGCCCGTGGTTTGGGGTGCTGGTCAGCAAATGGCCATGTGGGAGCTCAGAGCATGAGCCCCACTGTGGCCTGCACATGGCTGCAGCTCCTGTTCTGGAGCATTCACTTCTGTGGCTACTGGTGCGTGTCCGATGACACAGATAAGCCCCGCACGAGCCACATATGGAAGCCTCCACGAGATGGAAGGGTGTCACCTGCGGTCACGAGTGCTCAGGGAATCAGCCCTTTCACCCCTGGCACCAAGCAGAGACAGCTAGGTGCCGGGCGGTGGGCAGCTACGTGCTGCACTTGCCCTTTGCTGAGCAGAGGCGGGCCTGCCGTCTCCAGGGCATCCTCAGCAGGCAGCAGGGTAGGGATGCATGCCAAGGCTGCAGGGCCACCTGCCCCTCCTGAAGGGAAGCCCCACACAGTGAGGACCAGAGCTCAGGGCCGCCACCACCGTCCACAGCCACCAAGTCTGAGTGGCCACAGCCCGTGCCTGTGGTCCGGGGGCAGCTCGGATGCCCTGGAGGCCCGGACCAGCTGCAGCCGAGCAGACGGGATCCACCGAACAGGGGTGCGCTCTCCTTGCCCCCTGACCGGCTTGAGCTTCTGAGCTGCACCTGAAGCCCCACAGCCTGGGGCATGTGGCCTGTGCCTGCAGGGCAGCCACACATGAAATCTGAGGAGCGGCCCCCCATTAGACCGGCTGGACTGGGACCCTTGGTCCGCCTGGCCGGGAGGAGCACAGACCCTTTGTCTCCCAGCCCAACTTCTGACCTGTGGGGTCACTCAGTCCTCTGGCCCAGCTTGGGCACCTGGTCCCAAAAGACACAACCAACGAGTGGTGCTTACGTTCCTTTATCGGCTGAGGGCACACAGAGAGTGAGATGCCCTTTTATCAAAGATCTGGAAAATTCAGCACCAGGGGCCTGACCTAAGCCTGGCAGTTGGGGCACGTGGGTACTCCTCGCTGGGAGTTCCCGCCCACCTGTCTGCTCTGGGCCCAGAGCGGAGATGCTCCAGCCGCCACGGACCCTGGGCTGTGGGGGCTCAGAGGGTGGCCTTGTGCCAGGCACTACGGAGGTCACCCTGTGTCAAGGTCAACAGTGCAGGCTAAAGTGCTGTGACCGAGGAAAGCAGTCCACGTTTCAGAGGTGGGCGCCGCCCCAATGGCCACTCTAGGAAGAAAATACCAGTGGAGGCCTCTTTACCTTCCTCAGACTGTTACTTAAAGCGAGTAATTCAACACCCTGTGTGTGGATCCTTCAAGAATGACAGCCACCAACCTCGTCAGGAGGAGGAAACCCATTAGCTTCAGGCTGAAATCGGAAAAGGAGGGGAGTGCTTCCCTCCTGATGGGCTGTCAGTGCCGGTGGGAGCCCCGGAAAGCCATTTTCCTAGTCTCTGCAGGTCTGGGGCTGGGAGGTCGGGAGGCGGTAGGCGCTGTTGTCTGCAAAGCCGTGACAAGCCCAGGAGGCCCTGTTGATGCCTGGGGGGCAAGAAACCCCCCAGATGCAGTTCTGGGGGTGACCTTACTGCTTCATGGGATAGAGCACAGAGACATGGTCAGAACCCGCCATAGGGCATGTGAGGTGCAGACAGCCGCTAGGAGCACAGTGGCAGGTGACAGGCTGTACTTGTCACCATTCCATGGTGGCTCATGGCTCAGACTCTGGGGTCAGCAGGGACAGGACTGGGGGCTGCTCACAGGGCGCCTGTGCCCGGCTCCAACAGGCTAGCTAGCGGTGGCTCCTGGGGAGGGCAGGGCAGGGGCAGCCCAGGCAAGGACTGTGGTCGACCAGATGGTGGGAGGAGCTCAGACCTGGCCTCTAGGCCCCTCGGCAGGTGCTGGGGCTCAAGCCACAGGGAACATCGCTGGCTTTGTCTGTGATTCAGGAACACATGTCCTATGGACCCCACTTCTCCATGTCTCTGACTCCGATGAATTAATATTAACACCTGCAAAGTGCGTGCTGCAGAGAAGCGGGCTGACAGAGGCGCCCTTCTGTGGCTCGCGGCCTCCAGGCAACCAGAGAGGTCATGCCAAGCGAGCCTTCTCTGCTCAGTCCAGGTGTCTGAGGCAGCCGGGACTAGGGCTCCTTTCACAAACCCTCACGATGCCGGTCTGTGTTTTAGCTACTCCGTGTTCTCCCATGACATTCTTGTTCTGCACAGCTGTGGCCAAGGCTTCAATCACTGCTGCTGAGCTTGTGGGATGAAGAGTCTGCTCAGGGGAAACTGTGTTTCGAAGGCCAAGCCAGTGCCACGCCAGTAGCCTGGCACGTGGATGCAAGCCCACATCAGGGCAGCCGGGGCGCCCTCCAGCGGGGCCGGAGCCCGTGTGGAGACTCGGGTGAGTCTGAGAATGACAGACTCCACTGTGTGTGTCTGACCTCCGAGGGCCTGGCGCCGGGAGGCAGGGAGGTCCTGCTGATGCTGTCTGTGCAGTGGCCGCCCCACCACTGCCCCGATGGGACCTTGGAGAGCAACAGGTGCCAGGTGACCGCCACAAACGGCACCGTGATGGGTGCACCCCACTGACCCATCAGGACACCCCCTCTTCTGCTGAGATAAAGTACAAACCCAGATCAGGTAAAAAGCATGGGGCTAAGACAGCATTTGGGGAAATGGCACACTCAGTCAGCCTCCCGATACTGAACGTCCCTCCAGCAATCTGCATTTCAGTCTGTGCTTCCTCTGGATGGCCCCTGGCAGCCTGCCACGCCTGACAGGCCAAGGTCAGGAATACCCGCCCAGCCTTCACCGTCCTTGCCATCCTTCACCCCACTCCAAACACGGTCCCCATGGCAACCAGCCACAGCCAGGAGATGCCACGTCTCGCGGGTAGCACGTGGCACTGTTTGCAGGGCTTGCCCAGGCCCACAGACCCCTTCCTGTGTCCTAAAGAGACAGGCAGGGGCTGCCCTTTGTCCACATTGGCTGGGAGGTAACTCATGCCAGTCTCACCCCAGAGGTGGGCCACGCTTCTGCCTGCCTCCCTGGCCTCACCCCACTTACTACTGCCAGGCCTGGTCTGGAGCCCCGTGTCCCCTGCCCCAGGACCCGCCTGGAGCCAGTGGTGGTGAATGGCAACCAGGAATTCTCCAGACTGGCCTGAGTGGGGCAGGTCTCTCCAGATGTGAGCCTCCTGGTCACGTCTCATGTCAGGAGAGCACAGCGCGTGAGGCCCTGCTCGTCATGCTGTGGGGAGGCCCACAACAAGCACATGGATGTGGCCTGACCACTGACAGGAGAAGCACACTGGGGACCTCACATTCCAGCAGATGGGATTTAAGTCAGAGATCACATCATTATGGGAGTGCATTTTCTAGCAAGTAGCTATTTTTGAAAGCTGGTTAAAGGCTTCATGTTTAAATCACATGTTCCCAATTATGAAGCACTTAGCAAATTATGAATACGTTTTAAGGATGTCCTTGGGCAGGGCTGGGAACAGGAAGTGACCTGTGCGACCCACAGGCCCGGGAGGCGGCCTCCATCCACCACACTCTGCCAAGGTGCCAGGTAACACTCGGTTGCCAGGGCAACCAGACTTCCTAGCCCCAGGTGTCCCCTGCTGCTTAGATCTGTGCAGGTGCCGCCTGCCAGCCTGAAAACAAAACCCACAGTAATGACCTTCGTGAGCTTTACTGGTTTGGGGTAAACATGAAAATGCTTCCTGTCAACGGAAATCAGACGGAGCAACAGAGATTTCAGGGCTAATGGATTCTGAGTATTTAACATATGGCTGAGGGGCATGACGCATACCATTTCTTGGTCTTTCGCTTCCTGTGTCTGGAAATTAGCCAGCTTGTCTCAAAGTGACTTGTCAGGACAGCAGCTGACCGCTGTCCCGGGACCATCTGCGGCAGCAGTATGCACTGGATCTGCCGGTACCGTGACAGCCCATGGGCCACTTGAGATGCGGCTCGAGGTGGCAGGGCGACCCTGGGTCCTGCTGTCAGCCAGCAGTGGGAGGTGTGTCCACTCGGCCACACCACATGTCCTCAGCCTGGGGTGGAGCAGCCACCATCCCAGCACTGCAGCTCGGCCAGCTCCTGCCGACACACAAGCCAGGGCCTGCGCCCATGGGAGTAACTGGAGGAGAGCCCGTTTTCACCCCTGGCCTTGCTAACCTTCTCCACACACTCCAAATACGTCTCTGGGCATCAGTGCTGCTTATGGGTGGACGGCACGGACTGGCTGAGGGGAGGCTGGTGCACCACTTACGCCGTGAGCATACGTATCCGTCAGAAGTAACAGGGAGATCTGGCTCACCTGGCGAGTAGCGAGGATCATGCACACTTTCCCACCTGGCACATGCCCAGGTCAGAGGTCAGGGCAGTCCTCCAGCCTTGCCCACGGAGACCCTGTCTCCACCGGGGTCACTGCAGCAGACACACCAGAACGCTTCTTTCCTGCCCCACATACCCTAAGAAGTGGGGGTGCCTTCCTGGCCTGCCTCATGCCCTTTGCCCCCCCACTGAAGTCAGTGGTGACTGGCGGGCCTTGGGCTTGGAGGCCAAGATGGCTGCAGAGGGGCAGCCCACCCCACAGAGCTTCTCTGGGCAGCGCGTGCTCCACAGGGACACGCATCTTGGTCAGAGCACAAGGCCCCAGTGGGCACTGCCGGCAGCTGTTGTCCGTCTCAGAGGTCACTTGCAAAGGAGCCTGGGCGGTGGTTCGGCAACCTGGGAGGAGGCAGGAACATGCTCATGCCTCATGTCCGGATGCCATCTGGAAGAATTTCCAGAAATGCTTCCCTCTAAAAGGATCAGCATAGTGTAAGACTAGTTTCAGATGGGTCAGCTGACATGAGTTAGCACAGGAAAATGTCACAAGCGACCCACACAAACCACAGGGAGAGGGCGAAGCTGACCAGCTTCCACTGACCACCTCACCTACCCCTCTGCTCTGCCCTGGGTCTACTCGCCTGGCTGGAGGCCCAGGCCCACCTTAGGTCTCTGCCCTCAGTGCCCACGCCTGTGGCCCTCTGCTCCAGTCTCTGCTCAGAAGCCACCTTCTCAGGCGGGCTTCTGTCTGTTGGGCATGGCTGACTCCACTGTACTCTCAGCATGCCACATACTGTGTATTCACCTATTCCCATTCTCCACTCATCCGGCACCCAGAATGCAGCATTAGGCAGGCGGGGCGAAGCATCGACGATAAGTATGTTCAAGGATGCAGAGGAAGATAGGCTCTTAGGGCGTGAATAGATAGGAAAACTCAGCAGAGAAACAGAACTACAAGAAATCAAATGAATCCCAGAACTGAAAAAGAAAGTATCTGAAATTAAAATTTTACTAGATGAGCTTAATAGCAGACTGGAGGACAGAGAATAACATGGTAGTAAACATGAAGGTTGCTCAACTGAAGTTATTCAATCCGAAGAAGAGATAAAAAATAAAAAAGATTGAAAAATAAAAGCACAGACTCTCAGGAGCTGCTGGAACATCAAGAGGTCTGCGTGCATGTAATTAGAATCCTAGGAGGAGAGGAGAGAAATGGGGCAGAAAAATACTTTGAAAAAACACTGGCAAAAAATGATCCATATTTGGTAAAACACATAAATTACCGATTCAAGAACTTCAGGGAATCATAACCAGGATAATATCCCAAATGCCACATGTAGGCACAACATAGTCAAACTGCTATAACCCAAAGCCAAAACCTTCAGAGAGCCAGAGAAAAATAAGACATTACATTCAGAGAGCCACCAGGATGAATGGCAGTTGACTTCCTGTCCGACACAACAGAGGTGAGAAGACTGCATCAAATGCAGGTTCTTCCACCAGACAGAACTGTCTGTTCTGAGATTAGAGCCAAGAATCCATAAGCTTTTCAAATAGCAATATAATCAAATTGTTTGGATAGGGAGAATATCGGGCACAGAGATTTAAAGAGGAAATAAAACATTCAAGTGATCACGGTTCAAGTGTAAAGGGGAAAATCCAGCCCTCAGTCAGTGGGATGTATCAGGCTGTTTGCCAGGCGGGGCCGGAATCTGTCCATCACCACAGACTATGCTTAAAAGGAACTCAAAAACACAGAACATTTTCTTCTGGATATAAATCAAAGAGGAGGGATTGTGACTTAAGTGCCTTATATTAATAACAACAAACAGATACAAAAAAATACTCCGTTATAAAAAATGCTGTGGCCTATAGATGCAGAAGCAAGAGACACTCCCTATTATGTACCATCTAAGATAGACTTCCATCTGGGGCGTTTGCCCTCATTTCTCAGACAGGCTGAGTCCTCCAGCTGCCACACACAGTTACCTCTGGACCTTCCCCCAGGCTGCTGAAATTAAGGCTCTCTGGTGTGGAACAGATAGGACACAAGGGTCTTGCAGAGGTGCCAGCTGAGCAGGTGCTCTGGAGTCAGCCGAGAAGTTCAGCACGCAGCGCGCCTTCCCTTTTGATGGGGGCACCAGCGCAGGCAGACAAGTCCTGCGGGTTCTTCCATGAGCTCCTTTGTGGGAGAACAGATACAGTCCTCCCTTTGCATGAATGGCAGTGGGAGTAGGTGGGGGCGGAGGGGCACTGGCTGCAGTGATGGTGACTTTCTATGTCTTGCTGGGAGCTTGAATTACACAGGTGTACTCATCTGTCAAAACTCCAAAAATGTATACTTCAGACCTGCACATGTCATTGCGTGTGAATTATTCACCAAGGGGAGAAACCTACACACAGACAAACTCTAGTTAATAACCTGCATGCTGAAGTCTTCAGTATTTAGGGGCAAGTGCACTGATGCCTGGCATTTACTTTGAAATGCATCCAAATATTCGATAGACCGATGAATGGGTGGAGAGATGAACAGATTAGCTATATAACAAAGAAAATCTGGCAAAATATAAACTGTAGAATTTAGGGGGTCCACACGTGGGGTTTTACTACATAATTCTTTCAACTTTCTTTGTATGCTTGAAATTTTTCACAGTAACATGATTTAAAAAGTTCTATTCAACACCACAGTGGAGGTCTCAGCCACTGCAAGAATGAGGAAAAGAAGAGTTGTAAGGTTTGAAGTGGAAAAACATGGCCCACACAGAAATTAAAGAAAAAAAAAAGAGGATCTTCATAAAATGAGCACAGTGACCGGAAATGACACTAAGAGGGACCTGCTGGGGTGCTGGGGGCCGAGCCATTCTTCTGAAAGTTGCTAAGTAAAGGGAAAGAATAAAGTGTGTGTCCTGACCTTTCCAGAGAGACTAGATTTAGAGCAACCAAACAGTTGACGAGGGAAAGTTAATTTGATTTTAAAAATCCCAGGTAACAGATGCAAACAGAGTGCCAGAGCCAGACATTTCTGTGCAGGCCTGGGGAACACGCCACCAGGCAATGACGGCCAAGGCCACTGGGCCCCTCGGTGCGGCTGATGGACGTCCCGAGGTCGGGTCGGGCTGCTGACACCCAGCCCCCTGGCAACAGTGCCGTCGTGGAGAGAGGGAGAGGCCGTCTGTTCCTTCAGACCCGCTGCAACAGGAAGTCCCAGCGCCGGGGGGCAGCCTTGCCAGAGCAGGGCTGACACTGAAGCCCCTGACATTCACAAGTGATGGGGGACAGGAGGCCCAGGCCTGGGGGCAGCCATCAGCCCAGTACGGGACGAGTGCCCCCAACTGTGACACAAATCCGTGGCTGGGAGCACAAGGCGGGGAGGGCTTTAAAAAGATGGGGCTGCATCCATCAGACGTGTGGGGTTCTTATTTGGACAAACCACCTGTAGAAAGGCACTCATGAGACACTGACTAAATACCTGATAGAATCTGTCTTAATTTCAGATGCAACGATGGCACTGTGGTCACTCCACTGGGAGACCCGCCCTTTCACAGGCACATGACGAAGAGTTTCACGATGCCCAGGATTTGCTCTGAACAACACAGCAAGAGGTACAGGAAAGACCGGGCCTGTGTCTAGTAACCTGATGTTCTCAGATGTTATGCTGAATTCATGATACCATTCTCTTCACTTTCGTATTTGGTTGGAAATTTTCATCATCAAAAGTTAAAGAAAAATAAACAAGCTAGAAATTCTCCCATCTTCTGCCTGGGACATTTAAAACTGACCACCCACATTCTTATGAACATGCCCTGTGTGAAATGCAATGTTTTAAATTGCCATTGCTTCCAGAAGCCAAACTCATTGTGATTATGGGAATAGGTCTTTAAAACAGATATCCAAAAGCTTTATGGAGAAAGTCATTAAATACTGTAGAGGGACACAAAAGATTAAAACACCAACCCAGCAAACGAGTGCGTGTTTTGCGAAGAGGAGCTGTCAGAACGGCTGAAGTTGTTCTCTCTGGGGGCTGGACGACCCTGAGTCTCGTCATGCCACTCAGGCACAACTCTAAAAACAAGTCGTCTTTCCAAAACAAAATAGGAGGTGTTTCTTCAGACGGACTGGTTTCTGCAATGTGGGTGGGAACTGGAGACTGAAAAGGGGCTGAAGGAACTTCTTCGAGTCCTGGTCCAGAGGGAACCCATCTGAGCCTGACCTGGAAGGAAGAGATGGGCCTCCAACCGGGACGCCGTCTGGGGCCTCCCCCAAGGCCCTAGGGACTGCAGGGCTGGGCTCCCGGGCACTGTGCGTGTGAGAAAGGCATGGCCCCAGGGCTCTGCTCCCAGACCCGAGCGCCCACCCGCCTTTCGTTGGCCCGTGCATCTGCTGTCTACCTGCACTTCCCCTGACATCCCAGTCCCCAGTTATCATTCTCACTGGGGTTATGACTGCAATCGCTGATTTTGCAGCAAAAGGAAGCAAAAGGAGGAGAACTGTCCACTTCCTGATGAGGAGCCGAGTGGATTTAATGTCGCTAACTGCCCGGTTCCAGGGCCGGGAGCCAAGTGACCGGGAAGCAAGATCTCATCGGCAGAACCACATGAGTGTTGACTCTGAAACGCTGACACTCACTGCCTTATGTAAATGGCCAGGCGGGACCTGCCCGTTGCTGAAAGGGGCTGCGTTCTGACCTTCACATCAGTATCTTGACAAAATCACACACACTTAGAATTCGGGAGGAGGGGGCCTGACCGTAGAAAGTCCAGAAGGTTCCAGGGCCTGGAGAGCTCCAGGAACTCACAGCTATTTGTGTGATGAGAATAGAGCTTTCTGTCTCCTGACCCTGCTTTTATCCCCCGTCCCTGCTGCCTTTCTTGAGACACATCAAACAGCTCTAACTCAGATGAAAGGAGATTTCTTGCCATAAAAAATACAAAATCTAAGACACAGCACAGACATATGGGTAGAAGGACAGTAAACTCACCAGGCCCTGACAGAGCGCCAGGAGGCTGGCCAGGTCCCAATCCCCACACGCGAGCCTTAGGGGCCATCACACCTGCCACCCCCTGTAGTGTTGATCCCCCCAGGGCACTCTCAGCACAAAAGAAGACAAGACTGGTCAGCAAGTACTCCCACGGCCCCATTCCTCGGGCTCACCGCGGCTCGTTCCACACCCATGCTGCACTTCGGGAGAGCTCCACGAGACCACTGCTTCTCCTGCCCCATCAGCCCCTCCCAGCCTGCGAGACTTGGCCTCACAGACCCCTCTCCACACCCTGCGCTCCCCCCACAGGGCCCAGCATCTCCAGGGCACCAGTGCACAGAGCAGCCCTGGCTGAGACAGGACAGATCCACGGGTTCCTGGGCGCATGACACGCTGCCTTGGCTCGGCAGACCTCCAATGCCCAGATGGGCCCTGAGCCACCTGGCCCCTGCCTCCACTGCAGGCCTTGGCGCCTCCCAACCCTAGGGAAGGGAGGGACTCTCCACCAGGCCCGGGCAGTCCTCTGGGCCAGCCTCACCGGGGTCCTCCCCCACAGGATCCCTCCAAGCCCGGGGTGCATACCAACACTTTTTCACGTGCCCTGGCCCAGTTCACATCTGTCTGCCTTTGATTTGATTTGATTAGAACTCATTTATTAACATTAATATTATTAAAACTAATTCATTAACCCTTACTCTAAAGCAAAAATGTTCAGTGAATATAAATGGTAACTAGAGATAAGAAAAAGTGATCAATCACCCAGAGATAAATTTGGCAAACCCCTTGATCGTATACTTAAAATTGGTTTTGGTAGATTGTTTTTTAACAAAAACGGAATACAGTACATACTGTTTAAAACCCATTTTAAAGTATCATAAATATATTTCATATCATTAAATGGTGGAGTCATTAAGTCTTACCGTATATATGCAGAGAAGAGATACAAATTTAGCTAATTTGCCATGGCTGAGCCCTTAAAATTCTTCTACCTCCTACCCCAACCGCAGTGGTGAAGCCCCTGCAGCCGTGTCCTTTTGCACCTGACCCTGCCTCTGCCTGGAGTAGAGGCAGCAGCATGCACAGACTTCCAGGGCATGTCACGGAGCAGCCGTCCTCAGGGCCGGTGCTGGGGGCAGAGGCTGTTCTTGCTTCAGTTGCCGTTTCTCCCGTGACTGCTGGGCCAGGTTATCCCACGTGCTCACTAGCCACCTCGAACCCCTTGCTGCTCACCTCCTACCACACCTCTGTTACGGTCAGAGCCACATCACACCATGCTGTGACACAAGCTGATGCAGCCAGACCTGGGGACCCGGGGAAGCCCTTCGGCCCCTTGCAGTGGCTACTACACGTGTGTATGTAGGTTACATACGATGTCTACAGTATGTGATGACACGCAGGCAACATGCAATACAGAAAACCCATGGGATATGTCAAGGGCACCCACGTGTGCATGCTGATTTGTAAATAGGCCCATTTGTTACGTCTACACTTGGCTGTCCACACATCCTGATCTTCAAGTTAACTGAAACCAGCTTTGTTATGATTTTTTTTTTCCTCTGGTGACATCTTTTTAGCCTTAGGTGTGCTTCCCTCTAGAGCAGTCCATTTAAGATATCCTGTAGTGGTGGTTTATGAGAGGCAAACTCTCTTAACTTTAGTTTATCTGGAAATTGTTTAATCCCTCCATCATATTTAAATGATAATCGTGCTGGATATAATATTCTTGGTTCGAGGCCCTTCTGTTTCATAACGTTAAATATATCATGCCATTCTCTTCTGGCCTGTAAGGTTTCTGTTGAGAAGTCTGATGATAGTCTGATGGGTTTTCCTTGTAGGTGATCTTTTTTCTCTCTCTAGCTGCCTTTAATACCCTGTCTTTATCTTTGATCTTTGCCATCTTAATTATTATGTGTCTTGGTGTTGTCTTCCTTGGGTCCCTTGTGTTGGGAGATCTATGAGCTTCGGTCGACTGCGAGACTACTTCCTTCCCCAGCGAGGGAAAGTTTTCAGCAATTATTTCTTCAAAGACACTTTCTATCCCTTTTCTCTCTCTTCTTCCTCTGGTACTCCTATAATGCGAATATTGTTCCGTTTGGATTGGTCACACAGTTCTCTTAATATTCTTTCATTCCTAGAAATCCTTTATCTCTCTCTGCCTCAGCTGCTCTGTACTCCTGTTCTCTGTTTTCTATTTCATTAACAGTCTCTCACATCTCATCCATTCTGCTGTTAAGCCCGTCGATCGCTTGTCTGATTTCTGTATTGTCTTTTCTCAGTTCCCTCACTTCCTCCCTCAGCTCTTGCACATTTCTCTGTAGGTCCATCAGCATGGTTATGACTTTTATTCTGAATTCTTTTTCAGGGAGGCTGTGCATTTCCATCCCTTCAGACTCCCTCTCTGGGGTTGTCTGGTTGATTTTGGTCTGAACCATATTCCTCTGTCTTTTCATGGCTGTATAATTTGGTCACTGATAGTTGCCACGTATGTCAGCTGGCTCTTTAAGACTTTAAAAAGAGAAGAAAAAAAAAGAGAAAAAAAGAAAAAAAAAAAGAAAGAAAGAAAAAAAAGAAAGAAAAGAAAAAACAAAAAAACCCAAAAAAACCCCCCCAAAAAAAGCCCACCGGGCATAGATTCTGTGGGAATGCTCTAGGTGGCGCTATTGCCCCACTATTCCACAGCTGTGACTGTGCCGCTCCGCAGGGCCCTTTATCGCTCTGGCAGGGGTGGGAACGAATAGGAGGCTGTTGATCTCAGTGAGAAGTGTTAAGTATGGCTACGCTTCCTCAGTCGCCAGCTAAGGCGTCTGAAACTCCCCCGGACTCCCAGCCTGCTGGGCTGAGTGTGCTGGGGCGATCCGGCTCCTCCGCTGGGCTTCTGTCTCTTTAAGACCGCTGAAGAAAGCGCGCACTTTTTTTTTTCCTTCCCGGGAGCCGGCTGCAAGCACCCTGGCGCGTTCCCCGCTCAGATCCTGCCGCTCTGTCTCTCCAATCTCCGCTGCACTGCACAATGTGGGTCAGCGCTCCCTGCGCAGATCACCGGGGCTGGCTACTTCGCGGGGTGTACTTCCACTCCCTCCCGGCTCTGAATCCTCTCCTCCCGCCGGTGCGCTGGGGTGGGGGAGGGCTCGGGTCCCGCCGGGTCGCGGCTCCGTATCTTACCCGCCTCTTGGGGTGCCGAGTCCTCTCGGGTGTAGCTGCACGCTGTGCGCTTTCCTGTGTATTCTCGTCTCTCTTTTAGGAATAGATGCATTTTCTGTGTTTTCATTGATAAATATAGTGTTGGGAGGAGATTTCTGCCGCCCTGCTCACACCGCCATCTTCCCGGAAGTTTCTGAAACCAGCTTTGTGATGCAGAGTTCCAACTTCCATTTTTAGAGCAGTGTTAGGTCCACAGCCAGCTGATAGGCAGGCGTGAAGTCCCTGTGGACTCCCTACCCCAGGTTCCATGAATCTTGATATGGCTCTGGATTCGAGCAGCCCCCACCCAATCAGGACATAGGTGGCCTCCCTCTCCCCAGCTTCCACCCTGGGAATCACTGATCTGCCCCGGCTAGGACTGGGTCCTGCCGTGCGCGACCTCTGACCAGCTCTCTCCTGGCTGCGTGCTGTGAGCCTCTGCAGCACATCCAGGTCCACTCCGTGTCACTGTGGTTTTGTCAACACTCATACGTGTTCTGGCTGTGCACACTGAGGGCCGAGCAGCAGTGACACCAGACAGTGATGAGCACCTTGCACCCAGATTTTGGCTTCTAAATACCACTCACCATGGAAAGGAACCATGGCCCCCGGGGAAGCACTGGACTGAGGGCTGGAGGAGAAGACATGGGCGGGGGAGGCAAGGGCTCAACACTGGACCGGCTCCCCAGGCCTGAGACCCCCTCGCCTGAGAAGGGGCGGCAAGTAGCACATGTTCAGGAGACATTTCACTGAAAATCAGAGAAAACAACCAACCGGGTCTCTGGAAGCAATGTTGTCAATCACCACTGAGCATGGCCTCTTGAGCTGCTGGTGGCTTGAGAAGGGTGACAAAAGAAGAGCATGTGGTGGCCCCCATACCATCTGCCTTCGTGTGATATCTGCATGTGGCCCCACAGTCCCTCAGCTCCATGCACAGGCCCACCGTGGACCAGCCACGCCAGGACCAAACTCCTCTCTGTCCTGTGTACTGCAGGGACCCAGGAAAAGCCCTGGCCCTTGTGGAGCTGAAGTGTGGTGGAGAGGGGGCAGGGACAGAGAGGATAAACTAACACACAAGTAAAGACCCATGTCAGAGGCCACAATGGAGAAAAATCTTTGCCAGGGCTGGGGAGTGCCCACTGTGCAGGGGCAGGGGCCCAGCAGGGATGAAGCATGCAGCTCCTGGGGACACACCCCTCAGCAGGGCAGCCACCACAGAGGCCAACGTTAGTGGGCATTACACAGAAGTTTCTCCCTGTACCCTGTCTGCTCGCCAGTCTTCCAAAATGCTCCAAAGACATTCATGGAGGCTGACATCAAATAGAAACCCAGCAACCCTCTGCCTTGTGGGAGGGATACAGATCTGAGACAGCCAACACGACTGCAGTGAGCACAGTGGATCCTTGTTTAGGAGAGGTGCAAATTCTCGATGAGAGGAGACGAACCATGAAGAAGAGATGTGTGGTGCACACCTAGGAGCCACGAGCGGCGCTGAAGCCGCACTGGCACCTGTGTTTCCATCCAGTGAACCCCCCTCAGCAAGACCCCCACTCAGTGAGCCCCACAGACAAGAACCACTACTATAACAACAACAAAGAATGGTTTCCTTGCCTAAAATTTCTGTTTTAAAATATCAAAGCATTTACAGAAGGAACTGGCACACAGCTGCTACTCTAGGGCTGACCTAACAATGCATCTCCCTGTTCCTCACATTGGCAAAGGTCAGGCTCCTCCCGCATCGAACAGTGGGGGACACACAGCAGGCCTCTCAGCGGCTGCGACAGGGACTGATGGGGCAAAGCCTATCTCTGGCTCTTGGTGGCTTGCAATTTGGGACACACAGGTGCTCACCTGCCAGGGAAGCAGAGTCGGGGCAATGTGAATAAAATCAGCCTGTTCACCTGGTCTCAGGCAACTGTTAGTGCTGAAGAAGTCTCAGGAAGGGCCTGTCTCACTGCTGCTTTTAGTTGTCTTTATATAAACATGCAAAATGGGCTTAAAAATGATCCTCCTAAGAATCTGGCTCTAGAACATACCTGGGGGAGCAGGTGGTGGAGGAGTGGCTGCGTCTCTGAACCTTCCCCAAGCACCCCAGGTACATGCCCTGTTAACCCAGATCCCTGGGGTGGGGAGTGCAAATCTGTCAGGGGTGCCCAAGCTAGCAGAGCTAACCTGCCCACATCCTCCAAATCCAGAGGCCTAAACATCATCCGCTCCAGGTGGTGACAGAGATCTCCCAAGAAGAAATCTCTATGAACCAGGTAAGAGCTGATAGATTATCTAGTGATTCAGTAAAAAATAGTATTGGGAGGGAACAAGCAGTTTTGCTAGTGAATTTGGAAGGAATTATTGAAACATGATCAGGGATAGAAAAATGAAGCAAAGCAAAAAAGAAGCAATTATTAACTCCAGGAAAAACAAAGAGTTATTAGAAAAAAATGACTACAGTTCACTACTGGTTCAGCAGCAACAGAATTTACATAGTCCTGATAATGTGAATGCTGACTCGTAGTTTGAATCTGTGGCACAGCTGAGATGGCAAGCATCAGGGTGGGGGGAGTGACCCTGATTCACAGCAGGAAGGCTGCAGGTAGCTTCCAAAGTGATGCACACAATGGTCTGTATGAACATACTGTCCAGGAATGCGGGGGCAGGCGCCAGGTGCTGGAGGAGGTGGAGTTACTCTGTGGGGGGCAGCACAGGGTCAGGGAGGTAAAGGCACTTCATGCTCACCATCAGCTGTGTGATACAACTTGACTTTCTAATCTATGTACATGTTTAACTTTATTTTTAATAATTAAGAGAATAATCTTCAGACTACATTATCTGGTCATAGGGTAATGAATCAGAAGTGGATCAGTAAAACGTACCCTATAAAACCCTAAAGGCCTGGGATGTTTGAAGCTCTTCTGTTAACAGCACTTGGACCAGAGGCACTGGCATGGAGGTTATAAAAACTCTGGAGTCTGACAAGGTGGGCCACCAGGGACACACTCAGAGGGTTGGTCACCTGCCACCATGATGTCATTAACAGATAAGAAAAGCTGGAAAGTTAATGAGTTAAACAATCAACTCAAGATCTTAGGAAATAATAAACCCCTTCCTCTCACAGAAGGAGGAGGCAACCTTAAGAAGTAAAAATTAATGAACTAGAACACATTAAAAAAAATCAAATAGATAAAGCCATTCCTTTGAAAAGACTCATATTGGAGACAACCTATGGCTGTTTTTTAATAGGTTCAATTAAATAATTTCCTCACATATTACTAAGTGAGAAGAGAAAGGCAGATGCATAGAGTAACAGCCCCATCTGAGTAGATCCCTGACCCTTACCCCTGGGTGTGCGCATGCGTGCTGGGACACAGGCCTGGCACACAGGCCAGAAAGGGTGCAGTCGGCCCCTTGGTCATGTGCCCTTGGTCTCCCAGCCGGCCCCTCACTGCTGGCCCTCTGCAGGCAGCAGCCACCTTGTGCATGTGCCCCCGGTGACCATGACAGGAGAGTCGGTGTGGGGACAGTGAGGCGAGGGCACGGAATACTTCCCCGGGTCAAGACAGGGAGAGTGCCAGAGCTTCTGGAGAGCCCAGGGAGTCAGGAGGCAGGTGGGACCTGAGAGGCGGGCCCCCCCTGCATGGCCCCCTCTCTGGCTATTGCAGCCAGCCCAGACTGCTCACAGTGAATGTACTGCAGAAGCCATTCAAGGATGTTGTTCCTGCTTTGGAAAGTACCGTCCCTGCTAGCTGAAACAGCTCCTGGCCAGCACATGCCAATAGTGCCTCTGAGCATCACCTGATCCAGGCTCCCTGTCCCTCCCAAGGCCGTGACCAGACTTGAGACCAAACCCACTGACGTCCAGGGAGTCAGGAGGGAGGGCATGGGTCCAGCACTGTGGAAACTGCTGGAGGGGCAGTCAGACCTACAGCCTTCCGTAGAGGGCCGGGTGGTGAGCCTGCCTCTGAACATGGGAATAATTTAACTACATGAAACTGCTTTCCTGGACATGGAGCCTGGGAGGAGAATTAGAAGAGCCATGAACTAAAACCAAGGATATGGCGACCAGGCAAGGTGGAGGGCCGGGTGGTGAGAATCCGGAGCCAGTCTGGGGGGCGCGCTGGACTGAGACTGCCGGAGCTCCACGGAGCCTAATCGCTTCTTGTAGGCAGGCTCTGCTCCAGCACTAATGAGTTTATATAAAAACTTCCAACTGGGCCAGTAAACTCCTCGTTAGGCTGTTTTTATAGCATGAATTTAAGAGTGGCAGCAGGGAGGGGTCGCAGGGAGGCTTGATCTGCAGTGGACTCTGGAGGCCCAGCCCAACCCCCCCTCCAGTCCAGGCACCTGCCCCCCATGCCACCCCACCTCAGACTCCAGGGATCCGCACAGACCCCCATTGCCCTCTGTGGGCACGCCCTTCTTACCGCCCGGAGCCCGGGCTGCCCTCAGGCCACGCCCTTCCGCTAGTGGACATGGCGGCCCCCTTGGGCCCATCTTCCGGCACGGAGAAGGCCACAATGTATGGGCGTGTTCTTAGCTCTCAGGGTCTGTAAGTACCCCAGGGACCAGAGAGGGGGTCCTGCCGGTCCGTGTGACCAGCAGGGCCTTGCTGACTCCCGCAGCGGATGCAACTGTGTGACCCACGGCCCAGCTGGTTGAGAGCCTCAGTGCGTGGTAGGTGCCGGATCCGCTCACCTTACCTGGCTCATGCCAGGGGGGCATGGCGCAGGTGTGGGACTGAGCGTGGGGAGGCTCCAGAGCTGATAGCTCGCAGAGCTGCATTTCCCAAGCATGTCCCCGGGGCACTGAGACTCGCCGGGTAACCCAGAGCAGCTTTATTTTCATCAAAGTCTGTTTTGCAAAATAAATGCAGTAACTATAATGAAAACAATAAATAATGGGAAAATGAGACAAGGTGGTTGGCTCGTGGTGAAAGCCAGGTTCTTGTGGGGACCCTTCCCCGCAGAGGGGCTGCCTCCAGGGCTGGCGCCTGGGGCCACAGCCCAATGTGGGCGCTTAATGTTCTCCGAGATCAGTGGAGGGCAAACAGTCCAGGGACATGTAGTAGGGGAAGGCGGCAAGCGAGCCGTGCCTCGGGGTCCTCTGAGCCTCTGCCCATCCATAGTTAGTGGGCATAACATAAAATTCAGTCTTATTCAGGGACTCCCATGAGGAAAATGCATGAGCAGGTTGGCACTTGGCTTCTAAGTGTCTACAGCCATCACCTGCTACTGGAGAGGCAGCTAGAGCTTGTGAAGACATAGCCCACAGAAGCATAAACACAGGACCCCGCTTCAGAGCTGCTGCAGCCATCAGCTCCTCCCGCCATGGAGCAGCCTGCGGAGCCCCGCCCAGCCTCACAGCTGCCCAGGGGCTCACGTGCCACCCACTGCAGAGACCGAGGTGCTGTGGCTCTTCTGAGTAGCTGCACTCGACCCTTGAGGCCTCAGCGGCTTCTCCCATGCTGAACTGGTTCAGGGAGTGAGCATAGTCCCGAGACTCCACCTGCTGTCAGGTTTCCACTGGCCTCACGCTGCTCAGTTGTCAGGACCTAAGGCCCTGTCTGGCCTCACAGCCGAGATGGGACGGTGACCCCACCCCAGAGGCATCTCAGGAAGTAGAAAGGGAATGTGGGGAGCCTCTGCTAGCGGCCACATCACGTCCCATTCGCCCTGGAGCACTAGGTTGGCTTCCGCAGCTGATTTTATCCTAAACACCCAGGATTCACCCTCAAAGGGCAGGGCTTCTCCACCCTGTGAAGGAGTCAGTCTGTCACAACTGGAAAAGGGCTGGTGCAATTTCAGATGAACTTCTGAGGGGAGAGGTCCCGTGAGTGCCGAGGGGGCGGGCTCCCCTCTGTTGGAGTGCCCCGCCTGCCCCCACCCTTGCTCCCCAGCTCCCCAAGTCCCCTTTCCTCTGATGGAACAGCACAGAACTAACAGGTTCAACAGTGAACTGGCCGAGACTAGGCCATGCCGGGCTTGCAGCGGGAAAGGAGAACAGTTCCTGAAATAATCCTATGGCTTCTTGTCTGAAAAAAAGCCCGAGGTTGTGGCTGCCCCGGGCAGCTCCACTCAGCTGAGAGACCACGACACTGGCAGCTCTGCTTTAAATTTTAAATTCAAACTCTCACTTTACTAAAATCAGGGGGAAAATGTTTGTATTTACCCTCATCTTCACACATCTTGATGTCCCTCCTTTCTTGAACTGACCCAAATTTCCACCGAAGTCAAATCCTTCTGCCTGAAGAACAGGGAGTTCCTAAGGGGAAGGCGCTGGATTAGTTCTTTCTCCCACTTGTGTTTCATCTCGAATGTCTTCAAGTTCAGGGCTCTTGTCCCCTTGCCACAGACCCACGGGGGGGAGCCGAGCGTGGGCTGCTTTGCTCCTGGCGCTGGTGGTCGCCACACTGGCTGCCCGTGCTGAAATGGCTCCTGCACTTCCGCGGGTTGCCCATCTTTCCTGCTAGAACCTTGGGCATGCTGTCCTGTTCCTGCAGGGCCCATCCTGACGGTGTGGCACCTGGGCACCCCTGACTATGGTGCCCTGACAACCCGATGGAGGCAGTGGGAGGGGGTATCTAGGTTTTTTTTTTTATCATGTCAGTTGTAGAAGAACAGTAGTCACTAAGCTAAACGTAACTGCGTAGAAATAAGCATCCTCAGTGAGGCTGCCAGTGGACAGGGACGGGACAGTCCAGCCAGGTGATGGGCTGATATAGCCCACAGGGCAGCCTGGGCCCTGGGGCCGGAGTTTTCTTTGTAGAAGAAAACGAGGTCTGAGAGGCCTCTCTCAGACCGTGCTGGCTGTCCCGGGGTGCTGGCGGGCGCCTCTGCTCCCCACTGGCTCTCCTCCCTCACCAGCTGCCCTCAGCCATCCAGAGTGCCCTGCACAAGAGGGCAGCCTGGGCCCTCTCAGGGGACAGCTGTTGCTTTGGTCCCTGCCCCACCCCAGTCTTCCTTGCAAGCCTGGGAGGAGTTCTGCAGAGGGGAGATCCGAGCAAGGGAGCACCCCGTGTCTGGGAACCCTTCTCCTGGCCTTGCCACAGGTGAAACCTCTGGGTCCCACACTCCTGGTCAGGCCCCTCAGCTGCTCTGCAAACTCAGCTTGGTGATGCCGTCGAGAAAAGCTGTGGCTTCTGCAGATTTTTCTAGTCCTGCTCTCTGTGCGGATGGGAGAGAGGGTCTCTCAAAAGCAGAATCCTCACATAATTTAATCCCCTGAAGTGTTATGCTTGCCTCTGGGGGTGTGCCACTGAACACAGGTGTCATACAGTGAGCGAGCGCCGTCAGAGCGGGCACCCACAGCACCATTCAGACGACCTATGCCCTCGTTCCACCAGCCAAGGGGATGAGGGGTGAAATCCTGACTCTGAGCATGGACCGTCTCTGTCCCTCTTTAACTCATGGGCTTTGAGGTCTGTCATGTCTTCCTGATGAAGGGCCTCTCTGCCCTGATGCACACCTTTGTCCACCCTGGTCATGCCTCGTCCTGAGCTCTGCCTTGTCTGATCCTAACACAGACACTCCAGCTTTCTGACCTCTGTGTTCACGGTGTATCTCTTCCCATCTACTTTCTGTCTTTATATTTAATGTGCATTTCCTGTAGAATCTAATTGCATCTCACTTTTTTCTGTTTTGTTATTTCTGCCTTTTAAATGGAGTGTTTAGTCTATTAACATTTAATATAGTTACTGACATGGTATTTAGGTTTACCCCTTAATTTCTTATTTCCTGTTAAACCCTCAGTTTTGTTTCTGTGTTCCTGCTTCCCCGCTTTTTGGGTCACCCGAATGTTTTTAAGATGCCACTTCACTCTGTCTGTTGGCATGTTTGCTGGCTTCCCAGTCGTGATAGCTCCAGGGACCACAGTACACAGTTTGACTTTTCAAATGCCCTTAAAAATAACATTGAGCCACTTCACATAAAACGTGGAAACCTTGCGACCACACGGGTGCACTGCTGCCCTCCACTGTGTTCCCTGGGATGCGTGTCACATGCACTCCCTGCTGGATGCATTATAAGCCTCAGAAGACAACTGACCCACTTCGCTCTGAGCCATCACACGTATGTCACGGAAAGCAAGGGAAGAGTCTTCCAGCCTACTCACAGGCCGCTGACTTCCGTGTCCTGTGTTCCTGTGTGAGGACGAGAGGCTCCACACCTGCCACATCCTCTCCACCCGGCAAGTGGCCCTGGCCGTCCAGGGTGTGCCTCTGCCGGCCATGGATTCTCCTGCTCGCCCTCAGTGTGCCTCTGCCGGCCGTGGATTCTCCTGCTCGTCCTCAGTATGACATGGGCCTTATTGTGCCCCCATCCTTGGAGGCCATCATCCCTGGGCACAGGTTCTGGGAGGCAGTTTCCTGCTTTCTGCACCGAGATGTGCTGCCTACCACCGCTGGCCATTAAAGTGCGCCTCGGAGTCCCTCCGGCTGTTTCTAGGAGCCCCGCTCCCCTTGATTCTCAGCACTGGCAACAGGAGCAGGCACAGCTTCCTGTCTGTTCACGCCGTTTGGGGCTCGCCGGCTTCCCGACTCTACACTGATGGCTTTGACCACACCTGGAACTCTCCAGCCATTCTGCGCCCACTCCCCCAGGGCTCCGGCAGCACACGCCAATCCCTGCCCTCTCGCACCCGCCCACTCTCCACCTGTAGCCTGTCTCCTCAGCCTGGGGCTTCTGCCGGTCCACCTCTACCCTGTGATCCAGCCCCTCCAGGGGATTTCCTATTCCAGATGCCATATTTTTTAGATTTGAAACTTCCACCTGGCTTTTTCTTCCGTCTCTGATTTCTCTCCTGAGCTCTCATGCTTCCCTCACCAGGACCCTGCTCCCCTCACCCAGGATGCGGTCACGGTAAGTTGCCTCCAGGGTGGGGCTGGCATCCGCTGCCTTCGGGTCCTGTGTGGCTGGGGATTGTGTCCTGAGTGCTGAGGGGCATGTAGATTCTGTTAGTCCCCCTGGAGGATGCCGAGGTCTTTGCTGTTACAGCACATGAGCTGGTAGGACCCAAACATAAGCCATGCAGGGCCAGGCCCTATGCAGTCTGGTCCACTTGGGGGCTGTCCTCCACTTATGCCCCAGCCAGCAGCCACGGTCCTGCCATCTGCTCATCTCTGAGCAAAATCTCTGCTCTGCATGCTTCCTCTGGGTACAGCACCTCCCATAGAGCGTGGTTGTGGGGGACCCAAAGTCTCCCCGGCCAAACCAAACAGAAATTCAGCTGCGTGTGGGGCACCCGGCTGGTATTACTGCTGGGGTAAATCCTCCTCAGAGTAGGGGTGTCCACTGGGCACTCGGTACGGCCTGGAGAGAGAGGCGCAGGCCTGTGGGGTCTGAGCTTGTGTGTCAGGGGCCTTTCTGCTCACCCAGGGCCTAGTGATGAGGTGGTGCCACGACTGCTGTGGGGCACTCTACCCCAGAACATGGGGGCGGTCTCCACACATGAGGACCCGGAATCAGGAGTCCCATGCCTGCACACGTCCAGCACTCAGGGCAGGGTGTCAGATTAAATACCAGCTCGGCATTGGGACGACGTGGTGAGGGCACATGCCCAGACACAGGGGGCGCCTGGGAACAGCGCAGACACACACCCCACGCACAGCACCAGACTCTTACCGTGCTTCCCAAGGAGTTCCACTTACCAAATGAATACCTGAAAAACAAAAGGATAGGAACATATTAAAAGTTTGGCTTCCTTTGTCAAAAATTTATAAGCACAGGCGGCAGTAAGGCAGAGGCCCTGGGTATGTGCAGCAGTTGATGTCCCATGGGGCCACGGCAGTGCAGCAGCGCCATCAGAGGGACATGGGACCACCGCGGTACTGGCAAGGCCACGTCTCAGTCATGTCGCACGGGCTCATGCATAGCCAGACTCGAGGGCAAGGGCAGAGAAGGGCCCGTCTGTGTGCACTGACTACAGCCTCCCCCTGCTGTGTCTCAGCAGAGGCCGGCAGCCTGGGCGTTTGTGAGCATGCACCAGTGACAAGTGCATCGGGGCTGCCCTTTTAAGCTCAGGGGTGCAGCTGGAGCACCTGCAGCTCTATCTGCTCATGCCCCTGGGGCCTGGGCACCGAGACCGCTGCTGCCCAGGGTAGAGACAGCACCACTCTGCTCCTGGAGCCTTGTGACCCAAGCAGGGATCCATTTTTGTGCATCGAGCATGACCACAGCTGGTACACGAGCAGGGGCCACAGGCTGTGCACCAAAGCAGGTCCTCATGGGCATCCTGTCTGAGGCCCAGAGCCAAAATAAGGTGCTCACCCTCGGTGGTCAGAGAGGAGCAGTCACACAGCATGGTGTGCAGCTGCCCTGGTCCCCCTCGGCTACCGAGCCCCTGGCATCTGCTCTCAGCACTCTTTGAAGTCGATGCTCCATCCCCTCTGGCAGAGAGATGTGCCAAAGGCAGCTTCCTCTGCAGGAAAGGACCCCCCGAGCCTCTCCAACCTCGGTCCAAGTTTCTAGAGAGAATCCTTTCTTCTTTGGGGGGCCGAGGGTGGGAAGAGAGCAGAACGGCTAACAGCCATCCTCAACAGCAATGGGAGGCCTTCAGGACGATTGCCAAAGTAAAGTGCAGATAAGAGGGGCTAGAAAAGCCAATGCTGACTGGAGACGCTGGAGCAGGGAGCAGTAGCCAGTGCAGGCTTCCTGCACCTGATAAGGACCCATCATCTCAGGCGGGACAGTGTCGGTTGTTCTGAGACTCCTTCACAGTCACTAAGAGCTTGTGCAATGCCAGTGACCAATCTTTGGCTCTCGTAAATGTCACCAGCTGCTCAGGCTCCAGGGGAGCGAGGAAGGCACCCAAGTGCCACAGGGAGCACCTGCAGGGCCACCCTGACACGGCCAGAGACTGAGTAAACAGCAAACAGGTCGAGACATTCAAGAGCAGGACCCATCAATTCACTCGTATCTCAGCCTGACCACGTCTGAGGAGCAGGCGATGTGAGCCACACACAGAAGCTGCCTGCCGGCCCTGCGCCCGGCACCCTCTCCCTGCCCCCTCCGGCCAGACAGTGCTGGACCCTCTCCTGCCAAGGCCTCCTGTAAAGAGAGGGCCAGGTGCCCACAGGGATGACATGACAGAGACTATTCCAATCACACTCGATCCCTGATGATGGAAGGAGGGGCCGCTGGGAAACTGGGGGCCCAGAGCTGCTCAAGCTGCACCTGCGCCCTTGGGAACCCAAGCCCTGACACGGGCTCAGCCTGCATCCTCCAGTGGCTCTGAGCCCTGACACGGGCTCACCCGCACCCCACAGTGGCCCCGAGCCTGCTGCCCCGCATCACTGTGGCGGGACCCACCCACCTGGTGGCATTCTGGGGAAACAGTGCTGGAGCATCCAGTTGCCTGGCGTGGAGTCCCTTTCATGCCTGTCCCACCATCGAGGCATCCTGAGTACAGTCACCCCATGCCTGTCCACTGTCCCCTCAGGCGGCAGTGCTACCCCAGAAAATGCCACAAAGGAGGTGGCCGCTCCTCCACAGCAGAGCCCTCAGGAAGCCTGCGGGAGTCTCCCGGCACCCCAGTGACCTCCTACCGACATCCAGGCAGCGCCCAGGCCTGCCCCCGGGCATGGAGGCAGGTCCTGGTTCCTCTAAGGGGCCTAGTGGCAGCCCTGGTCTGAAAGGCAACAAATCCCAGCTTCCATGGCCTGAAAACCGAGACTGTGCCTGCCCTTGGTGTCAACACAGGTGGGCAGGCAGGAGGGCAGTGGCTGAGGGACAGGAAGGAGGCCCACTCCATCACCTAGATTTGCCCAGCAAGTGAAAAACTACGTTTTAACTGCCTTGAATGGCAGAAACTCAGGATGAAGCTGATGGTAGGTCCTTGACAAACCACAGCAGTGTGGCAGCAGGAGAGTCAATGGCTCCACAAACACGGGCCACATGGGTGCTGGCACGGGGAACCTGGAAACCAAGTCAGGAGACCAGAAGTTGAGTCCCTGGTCTCCTGGGGCCCCACCTGGGGGAAAGGCCATGTTGTGTTTGTACAGACTGTGGAAGTGGGGACATGAGGCTACAGTGATGACCCCCCAGGTATTCAGGGGGGCAGAGTGGCCTCAGCACATGGTCCAGCTCAACCACCCGCAGGGTGGGCTGAGTGGCCACATGGCAGCACTTTCCCCACCCTCAGCCTGGCCCACGTGCCACGCCTCTGGGTCCACAAATCCTGGAGAGGGCCTGCCGGGGAGCTGAACCCGAGCAAGGTGCAGCCCATCCCAGCGGCCAGTCTCAGCCCCTCGTCCCGAGCCAGGAGGAGGCACGCTGTGTTGGCGTGGCCATCACATACTCTGCTCTGTCCCTCCCATTGTGCCTCTGCCACCTGCCACCTGCCACCTCGAGACAAGGAGCTAATGGTCAGTCTTCCCTGTTCCTCTAAAAGCTCGCATCCTCCACTCCCCACAGCGAGGGCTGCTCTACAGATCCCCTCCCTGTGCCGAGACCCGACCACCACCACCAGGGGTGGATGCGCTAGGCCCACATCTGGCCTGCCAAGCATCAACAATGGGTCAGTAGAGCAGGTTCCGGAGCATGCAGGACATCCTGTCCATCTGCTCTGCCCTGTGACATGACTGTGGAGGCACAAAGCGCCATTGGGCACAGGCCGCTACCTGCCCCCAGGCGCCAGTGGGGAATCCCCACATCTACAGAGAACATTCGTTTCTGAGGCTGGGGCCTTGGCACGGATGTGAGTCAGGGAGCCGAGAGGATGGCCATTTAGGAGGAGAGCGGAGGCCGCAGGCAGGGCAGCCAACCCTGCTCGCACGCAGCAAGCTGGGCACAGGCAGCTGCCACGAGCGCCCCGAGGCCAGGCTGGGCACCACGGAGAAGCGCAATGTGCACCTGCCCGGTGCCTCCTCGCCCCATGGGGGCTTCCTGTCCCTGCCACGGATGCCAGCCGAAGGACACCTGAAAGCCGTCCCACCAACGGTGCCCATTATCTGAGCATCTCACCCCAAACAAAGATTTCTTTCTCTCAACTTAAATGGGACTTGAAAGGAACATATTGTATCTTGTTCTTATTTTTGGGCATCAAGAAAAAGCCCGTTTCCCATTTAAGGGGCCTTCCCTGGGTAGGTTTTCATTGTCATTCTGACAGCCCAAGACTCCCATGCACCAGGGACCCTAAGGCAAGGGCGGGGCTGAAAGAACCTCAAGGTGCAGGGCACCTGCCACGCCGGCCAGCCCGCTTGGGACGTGCGCCCACCAAGCCCTGCCCACAGGCCCCACGCCTGAGCCCAGAGGGCAGTGCAGCTCAGCACTGGGTGCAGGCGTCGGGCCTCAGGAGCGTGTTGCCGAGCCTCTGGTCTCCACTCACGACCTTTCTTGTTCTCTTTACATTTTTCACCGGAAACAACTCATGCATCATTTCTGAGAAGATACAGTTCTATTTCACTTTGCTTTAGCAAGCTTAAATTAATTCCAACCACATTTTTTAAGATGCCCAAAGGGAGGGGAGCAGAATATCTCTCCCAGTGGGAAAAAAACTCTCCTGCCTGTAAGAAGTCAGACTGAATTTCAGAAATTTCAATATGAGGTCAATCTTTCTTGACCAATATATTCTAGACATGACTAGGAAACGCTTTTTGAAGTAGACCTTAAAGTTGACACTTTTTCCCAGTTGCTGGTATAGCACGGCACCACCCAAGCCACCGGTCACAGATGGGCCATGTTGCCCCATATGTCTCTGGAGTGGGGCACTTGAGCATTGTGACCCCAGCTGTCAGAATGGGACAAGGCACCTAGAACTGACCCTTTCTGGCATGCAGCCTCTGAGACACATGGAAAACCCAGTCAGAGTTCTCTAGTGCTGGTAAAATTTACTGGCTAGAGACACTGGGGCGACTGCCACTCCGGGCCATGGCCCCCAGGCACTCCACGTGGGAAGCAGCAGATGGTGGGGAGCTTACCCAGGTTCACGGACAGCCCACCTGGGAGGCCAGACTCCATCTACCACTGCACCAGCCCCTATTTCCACCCTCACTGTCTGGTCCTTTAGGGCAAGAAAATGAAATAAATCAAATTTAAAATATCTTCTCTCTAGGAAACCAACCCAGTTTCTTCATGGAACTGAACTGCATGGTGCATGCACCATAGTAATATTCTGTGGGCCACTCGGTGGCCACATAGATACTGTGTAACAGACATGCCCACGGCTGAGCACACAGCTGCAACAGCCCCTGGTCTTTCCCTCCAGGCACACGGATCAGGCAAGACAGCACTGCTGGTTTCTCAGTCACTGCACAAACCCCAGCGCTCTGCCTGCCACAGGCTTTGCGGGCAACAGAAACATGTCAACACAAGGGGCCTGGGAGCAAGGGGGGTGTCAGGGTGATGAGACACCCAGGCTTCTTTACTGCAGACGGGACATGGGGATGCACCTCCTACATGCGCTGAGTGCCATTCATGTTCACCCACCCAACCCGGGGCTAACCAGCGCTTTCCAGTCAGGAAGAGGGCCCGGTGCCTGCTCACAGTGGTGTGGATGGCATGGGGACCTGGCACAGCCAACAGGAGCTAAAGGGGCTCACTGCCACAGGGCTGCCCGGGCCACAGTCCCCCCAACAGGGTAGAAGTTCCCTCCTGAGTGGTGCCCTCAAGATCCAGGAGGTTACAGATCTGACTGCGGGCTCAGTGTCCATGTGGATGTGGAGTGGGCTGGGTCAATGTCCACTCCCTGCATGTCTACATGGACACAGGTCTCCACCCCAGAGCTTTTGCTCACCTTCCCTCACAGGGTCCTCTGTGCTCCTCTGGTAAGTGGGTCCCCTTTTCTTATGGACCCCTAGCTAGGAATGACGCTGGGACCCCTGCTCGGACAGGACCTCAAGGCCCCTCAACTTCTCCAGGCCTCCTGGGCCACACCCTGCCCTAGCTGGGCTTCAGCAGGCTTTCTCCTGTCCACTTGCCCCTATGGATCTGGCACACATCCCTCCAGGGCCACCTCTGGCCTGTTCAGCTCGGCAGCCCATGCCCTGAGCAGGACCGTCTGAGCCGTGACCCTGGGGAATGGCTCCTCTGAATCAGGAAGGAGCCCGAGGGGCAGGTGCAGGGAGAGTCAGCCTCCAAATCAAGCCCACCACCAGCACCTCCTGGGGAGCCCCCTCCACCCATAGGACCCCCAGCTCTGGAACTGACACCTGGCCTCAGGTGTGGCTGGGCAACTCCCGACAGAACCATGACTGCTCCCAAAGAAGAAAGGCCCCAGGGCCTGGGAGACTGGTGACTAGCAGTCCCTACACAGCCTAATTAAAACGATGACACCCTGAACTGTCATGGGAAGAGAGCTGGGCCCCAATGGCTGGGAGACGTGGCTAGGTGTGCAAGGCCACAGGTCCAGGTCCCCAGTCCCAGTGCCCCACTTACCAGACCTGTCCCACGTTGACCAGGGACGTGTAGAGGATCCAGAGCGCAGCCATGAGAAGCATGTTGGCGCAGCCAGTGACCAGCACAAAGGCCGAGATACCCAGCCCCAGAAGTGCGAGGGTGTCCAGGTTGGCGTCCATGTGAGACCAGTCCAGCAGCCAGAGCACGGTGGGCGCATAGCTCACTGCGGCCCAGCCGGCCTGGCCCTGAAAGTGCTGCCGTACACTCCTCAGGTACACTCTGCAGGGCAGCAGTCCCCTGTCTCCGATCAGCTGTTTGTTCTGGTGGAAAGCCACTAAGAACGCCACAACTGGAAGACAAAGACAAGAGGACCTGAGCTAGAGCACAGCCACTGGGTGCCTTCCGACGCGTGGTGGGAGAGGATGTGGCAGAGCCTGACAAATGGCTGGGATCAAAGCATGGACTCAGGGGTCCACGTGTTCTCAAAGTCTGGGGGAAAATACAGGGAGACCCAACGGGAGAAGTCAGTGTATATGCACATGTATGCATAACACGCTTGTTTATGTGTATGCAAAACAGACACACGTTCACATAAATCATGTGCTGGTGGCAGGTAAATGGTTAGCAGGCCATGGAGGCTGCACTCAGCACTTCCACCATAAAGGACATCCCCACAACCCGGCGCCTGGGCAGCAGGGCTGCCCCAGAGCGCGCTGCAGGGCTTGGCGCCCATTAGACCAGCTCGCCAGAGTCATGGCTCCCCTCCACTCAAACCACGAGTTTCTGAATTTGCTTCTGACGTCCCCACCCCTACAAGATGTTTGCATTCTCTGGAATTCAGTGTCTGCACGGAGATACTACGGGATGCAGCGCAGCACTCCCGCCTGCAAACGTGAAGAGCTTGGAAACACACATCCACCGAGAGGAAAGGCCGGGTAGGGCAGGCTTATGGCAGACCCATGTGGATGCCGCTGGGTGGGAGTGTGGACCCTGCAACACAAGGTGCCTGACTCTATGCATTTCCACAGTGAATACAATGCCTCCTGGAAGCAGGGATGGGATTGAGATGGGACCATGGTGGTGCTCTGGCTTCACACACTGGATAAATTTAGGGGCTTAGGTTTGTAGCCCCTGGTCTAGGACAAAAGCAGTAACAATGCACTATGTGTTTAGGCTAACGTAAAGTAAACAAGTGAGGAACAGCACAGAGGCCGGAGGGAGGCGGTAGGAACACACTCTTAGAAGGGCCTTACACCACACAGAGCGGTCACCAATGGGGAGGCAGCACAGGCTAACAGGAAATTGATAAGGTAAGTCCTGTGGGAGAGAAAAACGGTTTTTAAACAATTTTAAATAATAAATACAGATATGAAGATGGAGTCATAAAAATGCTTAGTTATCCAAAGAGAAGGCAGGAAAAGAGAAGAGAAAGAATAGATAGTACAAATAGAAAATAACTAGCAAGAGAGTACATTTTAACCTGTCACTTTAAATTGGAATGTTCTACACAAAGTGGTGAAGACAGCAATTTCAGACTGGATAAAAGCAGGTCCCAAATCAATGCTGTCTATAAGAAATCCACTAGAGATATAAAGACATAGGCAGGTTAAAAGTAAAAGTACAGAAAAAAGACATCACACAAACACGAATCAAAAGAAAGCTAGATGGCTGTATCTATAACAGACGAAAGATGTAAAAACAGGGAACAATATAGGGTCAAAAAAGGATACCATGTAATAATGAGGAATCAGCAAATAGACAACACTAAATATGTATGAACCTAGCAACAAAGCTTATGTTATAAATTGACCTAATGTAATACACACATGTATATCTTCTCTATATATTAACTGACTTGACACTTATATAGATTGCCATATAGTATCAAAAGGCAAGACAATACAATGTGACATCTTTAGAACACTACATCCCACAGCAAAATATATACAATGTTTAAGTATATGTGGAACATTCACCAAAACACACCATATCATGAGCCAAAGGCCAAATAGCAACATTCAGAACAGAAATGAAATGTAAAAAATATGTTCCCCGACCACGTAGAATTAAACTAGAAATCAGTAACAGGATGTTGTCTAGAAACATACCCAAATCTTTGGAGATTAAACCATACACTTCTAAATAAACCATAGATATTTTTTAAAGGCACAAGAGAAATTACAAGACAGTTTTAATTGAATTAAAATTGAAAACACAACATATCAAAAATTGTGGGATGCTGCTAAAGCAGTGCTTACAGTAAAATGCTCATGCTGGAAAAATAGGAAGGTCTCAAATCTGAACTTCTACCTTAAAGAATCAGAAAAACAGAAAATTACACATAAAACAAGCAATAGGAAAGAAAAACTTTAAAGTATAAGAGTAGAACTCAATGAAATTGAGAACAAGAAAAAAAAGAGAAAATTAATAAAACCCAATGTTGATTTTTTGAAAAGATCAGTATAACTGATAGACCTCTAGCTAGACTAACCAAGAGAAAGAGAGAACACACACCAAAATCAGGAATGAAAAAGGGAATGTTACTACTGATCCCACAGAGAGGAAAAGATAATAAAGGAATATTACAAAGAAGATCATGAATTCAACAAATAAAACAGACCCATTACCTGAAAGACACAAATTGCCAACCCTCACCACAGAATAAAGATGACACGCCACAACCAAATAACTTCATAGAAATGCAAGGCTGGTTCAACACTTGAAGAGCAATCAATGGAACTCACCATACTAACAGCCCAAGTCAGAAAAGCCATGTGATAATATCCACAGGCACACAAAAAAGCACATGACAGATTGAACACCTATTCATGACAAAAATTTTCCGCAAATTAGGAATAGAAGGGAACCCCATCAATCTATAGAGGGTGGCTGTGAAAAACCTATAGCTAAGGTGAAACTTACAGATGAGAGGCTGAATGCCTCCCCAGAGACTTGGAGCACACCAAGACGTTTCTCTCCCCACCCCTACTCAACACTGCATGGGAAGTCCTAGCCGGTGTGATGAGGCAGTAAGATAAATAAGAGCTCTATGGACTGGAAAGGAAGAAACAAAATGGTCTTCATTAACAGATGGCATGAGTGTCTATGTAGGAAACCCCAAAGTATCTACAAAAAGGAAACCTCTTGGAAATAATCATTTGGTTTATCAAGGTCACAGAATACAAGATTGATACCCAAGAGTCAGTCACACTCTTATGTCTCAGCAATGAACAAAGGTCATCTGATTTTTAAAAAATTTTAACAGCAACCAAAAAAAGTGCATAGATAAAAATCTAACAAAATATATGCAGAATCTGTGTATGCAAAACTATGAAACATAATGAAAGAAATAAAAGAAGACGTAAATAAATGGAGAGGCATAATATTCATGGATTGGAAGAGTCGGCACCATGAGCGTGACTGAGATTCAACACGCTCCCGATCGACACATCCAGCAAACCTGTCCAGAGACAGTGACAAGCTGACTCTAAATCGTACAGGGAAAAGTACAGGATGTAGAATAACCAGGATAATTCTGATAAAGAGCAAAGTTGGAGGATTCAGAGTACCCAACTTCAATACCTACTTCGAAGCATCAGCAATCAAAACAGCATGGTACTGGCAAAAAGACAGACACATACATCAGTAGGGCAGAACAGAGAACCCAGAAATAGACTTAGTTGAAGACAGTCAACTGATTCTTGACAAAGGTGCAAAGACAATTTGATGGAGGAAGATTGTCTTTTCAACAAACAGAGCTGAACAACTGGACATATGCAAAAAGATGAACCTTACACATACCTTACACCGTACACAAAAATTTACTCCAAAAGGACCATAGACCTAAATGTAAAATACAAAAGAAAATATAAGAGAAAATCTATGTGACTTGGGTTTGGCAATGAGTTTTTAGATACATCACCAGAAGCATGACCCATAAGAGAAAAACCTGATAACTGTACTTACAAAAAACTTTTGCTCCATAAAAGGCACTTTGAAGAGAATGAAGGACAAGCCACAGATAGGGAAGCAAAATTTGCAAATCACATATCTGATATAGGACTTGTATCCGTAACACTTAAAGTACTGGTAAACTCAACAGTAGTAAGGAAACAAGTACCCAATTTTTAAAATGGGCAAAGGATGTGAACAGACCCTTAAGTCATTTGTCTCACAGAAAGAAGATACACAGCTGGCAAATAGACACGTGAAAAGGGGCTAAACAGCATGGTCACGGGGGGAGGCCCGTTCACACCACGCAGGGCCCCACAGGCCCATCACAACAGCCCAAATGTCCAGACCCAGAAAGCCCAGGACACCGAGGGATCCGCGACGACAGGGACTCTCATTTGTTCCTGGCGGGAATGAGAACGGGGTGGCCCCTCTGAACGACGGTTTGGCGTTTCTGATAAAGTGAAACATAGGTTTACCACGTGACGCACATTATACTCTCAGGTGTCACCCAAGTGAACTGAGAATTCATGTTTACACAAAAAACTGCATGCAAATGTTTACAGGACCTTTGTTCATAATCACTAAAACTGGAAATACAGATGGACCTCCACCAAACTGGTGCCTTCCCGCAGTGGCATTGTTCAGAGAGAAAGGGGCAGGGATGTGACTCCCGCGGCCACACCACGGGGGGTAAATGCGCTTTGCTAGTAAGAGTCTAGACCCCAAGGCTGCATCCTATAGGATTCCTTCCTTCTGGCTCCCTGGGAAAAGTGGTGCACAGGGACCAAGCACAGGTCAGGGTATGGGGGGCAGTGGCCACAGTGGAGTATGTGCTATGGGATTCTGGGGAACAGATCACTATGTATTTGCCTTAGCCCACAGAACTGTACCGGGCAAGAGCCCACCTTGAATATATACAAACTATCAAAAGAAGCTCAGAAGGAGGGGAAGGGGTGCGGACTGGCAGAGTATGGAGGGGAGGGAGGCAAGGCTGGCCTCAGTAAGTCTGCAAACGTTTTGGGTGAAAACTGTGAGGACAGGACCCAAGGAACTGTACACGAACGCCGGGGTCCTGCTGGTGTTTCTCACGGGGCGGGGGAACAATTCTGAAATCACTTTGCTGTGCACTGGGGTTGAGCAAATCAACTGTGGTGGATGGCGGGGCAGGATTTCTGACTGGTGAAGAGGAAGCTCCAGATGAGCAGGGAGGTCGGAGCACGCCTTGTGCACTGGGTTGGGGTGAGAGGCGGCAGCGTGAGCACGAGTCTGCCCTGCTGTGCGCTTGCCCTCACCAGCACGCACAGCAAGGCCGCAGTGGGCACACGCATGCAGAGCCCAGCTCCGTCTGCTACCAGCGCCTAGGAGCAGCGACCCCATAGCAACAGGCACTCCTGCCACTCAGGTCCGGGTTCCTGACATCGCTCTCCAGTCAAAGGAAGCAGGATCCTGGAGAAACGGCTGGTGTCAGGGCTGGGAAATAGGAGAGGAGCCTCAGCATCCCGGCGTACCAGGACGTAAGGCTCAGAGCATGAGGGACAGAGGCCATCACAGGGACATATGCAGAAAGAACCACCGTGGACCAGGGCCGCACAGTCTGACATCAGCGCTGGGCCACCACCCAACGTGTAGCTACATGACAGTGGATGAAACACGCGGGGAGGAGACACAAGTCTTCCTTACAGAGGAATTCCAAGCAGCACACAGACATGTCCCCTCGGCAGGGGTGGGGGACGGGGTGGTGTGGCGCTGTGTCCTCCCCTCCCTGGGGGGCCCAGCCTCGATGACCAGCTCCCCAAGGACAGAGTGGGTGGGAAAGGTACGCTTGACAGGGGACCCTGGCAGGTGCACCCTAACCGGGTGGTCCAGGTCAGCATCAGCATGATGAGTTGTCAGGACTCAGCTGCCCCTGGTCAGGGGACGAGAAGGGCACCCACCTCTGCGGGATTCTTCCCAAACCCGTGGCCCATCTTGTCACCAGTAAACACCAGACAAACACTATTTGAGGGACGACAGACCAAAGACACGAGCAGAGCTGCTCAAAACTGTCAAGGTCATGAAAAGCCAAGAGAGTTTGGGCCGCAGGCCAGAGAGGACCCAGGAGGCGAGAGGATGGCATGCAGTGTGGTCCTGGCTCACTGCACTACAGGAAGAAAACTGAGACCCCTCCGCCCACAGTAGGAGGGGCGAAGGGCCCTACAGCAGGAGCATTAGTGGCCTGCGGGCTACAGAGGGGCCAGGCTGGCAGCTCCTAGGACTGGAGAGGTCAGGGAAGTCAGGGTCAGAGGCCAGGGGTCAGGACAGGGCTGAACGCAGAGGGCTGGCTGGGAGGGCGGCAGTGCACTCACAGGCTAGCTCCGTGCTCCCCACACCCTCCTGCCGCCACGAGGGGCACAGCTGCCTCTGTCCACAGGGTACCCACCCAGCCCGGCCTGTCTCCTCTGTGGCGCAGGCTGCAAGCCAGAACCGCAGGCTCTTGCACACAGCGACCTAACTAGCAATGGTTGAACAGAGGGATGTCCTTCCGCCTGGATCACAGTTCACACTCTGATGCCATGAAGCCAAATGAAATCAGGTCTCACCAATTAAATAGCTTCAAAAAGTCATTCTGAGGCAAGAATCATAGGAGACTTCCTGCTTTAGTTATCAGGAAAAGATGAAGATAGATTTGATTTAAATGTCAAAGGAAAACAACCACTTCAGAGTCCACTCCTGTGACAGAAATGGCTAAGTAGAAAGAAGAAACAAAAATTCTCTCAAATCATAGCACCTCAAAGCCACGCCAACCAACCAAACTTCAAAAAGTTCAGTGAGCCCCGACCCCACCCAGGAGATGGGGACACTCAGCCCCTAGAAGAGGTGATCAGTTCACCAGATATGCATTACAAGGCTGTCTGCAAAATTTAAAAATCAGAAAGAAAAAGACTAGTTTCTCTCCCTTTCAGGTAAATAGCTATAAAATTAAAAGAGAATCATCCCAAAACGCATGGGGTGGTTTCCACCAACTGTGGCTAAACTCTGGGCATTGGTAATAAGCTCCAGTGTGTTTTGTTTAAAGCATGTGCTATAGACAGATGAGAGGTGGGGCAGTATTGTTTGCCCTTAAACAAACTGGAAGCATTTTACAGAGAATCTTGTCAAAGCAAGCAGAACATTTCATTAGAATGTGAGTGGCCTGGAGGAAAGAACAGGGCAGATTTCCCCCGAGATCTCAGAACTGCAGGGAGCTCAGAACAGCGCAAGCCAGCGGGATTCGAGTTTCTTTTGGTTCCGTTTTTCCTCAGATTTCCCAAAGAGCAGCTAAGGTCTGGGCCACGTGTTCCAAGAGCTGGACTTCCCTGGGGAGGGCGCCACAGCCCCAGCTTTCAGATTCCCTCTCAGCACTGGGACAGTGACCGCTGTGGAGGGTGAGAAGCAGCCAGACAGAGCAAGAGCACAGGAAACACGGGGCTCGCACGTGCGGCTCCGTGGATGAACACTGAGCCTTTCGGGCGCACCGGAAACCAGCCAGGCCAGGATTGCAGCTGGGCTGAAGCTAGCTTTGAGGGTCTCCTAAGTGGGATTTTAAAAGAAATGCTCCCTGGGCTCCACAAGACAGCGGGGAACCGGTGAGGTGACCATGTCTGCCACAGTCCGGATCACAGTGGCAGGTTCCATGGGGCAGGGGTTGGCCTCACGGTCTGAGAGGAACCCACCTTCTCCATTAGACTCTCACTTAGCTTCATGAAGAGGCTTTTTGGGCTCAGCCCAGCTGGGAAGCACAGCAGGCCAGAGGTCCCCCAGTGCGGCACTTTGGGGCCACTGGGGCCTTTGGACGGACGCAGGCCTCAAGCCAGCTGGGTGGGGCCAGGGAACCTCGTGCAGAGCTAGGGCAGAGTCTGGGGACTGAGGCCCCTGAGAAAGAGCCAGGGGGGACCCTGCGCAGGCATGCCTTTAGTAACAAGGACTCAGAGCAGGACCGCAGGCTCCAGAGACTCTAAAAGCTTCCAGAGTTTAGAACAGGTCACCATGATACTGTCATGTGATAATAAATATTTATCTGGTCTCTGTCCTGGTTCCTGGCACAGAGCTCCTAAAGCCCTGGGGATTCCCTGAGTGAGCGAGGGGAGATACTGTTACTTCTCACAACAGCCCCTTTCGGCCCTGCCTGGGTTTCCACTAAGGGGTGACTCTGGGACGGTGGGGGAACCGGCCACGTGATTAGGGGGTTGGGCCTTCCAGCCCCACTCTGACCTCCGGGGTTGGGCAGGGGACCAGAAGAGCTGATCCCAATGACCAATGACTTAACCAGCCTGTGTCAACAACACCCCAAATGAGGCTGGGGGCTTCCGGGCTGGTGCACGTAGAGGTGCTGAGAAGGGCACGGGAGCCCCACATCCCTTTCCCATAAACCTGCCTGGGGCGTCTCTGCATCTGCTGTTTCCAGGTCAGATCCTTTATGGTGAACCGGTAAACAGTATTTCCCTGAGTTCTGTGGGCCCCTCTAGGAAACTGTGGAACCTGAGGAGAGGGCCATGGGAACCCCAACCTATAGCTGATGGCTTGGAAGCACGACTGACCACCGGAACCCGTGACTGGGTGTGAGGTGGAGGGAGGTGTCCATGGGACTGAGCCCTCAGCCTGGGGGCCTGCGCTAATGCTGGGCAGCAGACGTCAGAGCGGTTTGTGAAGAAAGAACCCCACACATTTGGTGTCAGAAATGTGTGAGGAAAAGATAAGAAAGCGTGTCTCTCAGTCACCTAGAAAGAGCAGGAGTCAGGCTGTGGAGACTCATCAGCCTGCAGAGTTCTGAGGAAAACAGCTTTGACGGGGACTTGAAGACCCATGCAAACCGAGAATGTCTGTGAGGGGGAGGACGGAAAGGTCACTTCTCTATATCCTTTCTTGATAAGTTGTCTGGGGATACATTCCAGCAAAAAGGGAGAATGAATTTAAAAAATGAGAGCACATTAGATCCATGGAATTATGAATACAACCCAAGAGAGAACCCAAGGGCCTGGCAGGGACAGGCTGGGGTCGGGGGGAAGGGAAGAGAAGGTGGCAACACAGCAATGATACAGACCATCTGCAAAATGTCAAGGCTATTTTAAGGAGCAGGAGATGCCCCCCGACCCTGCCCAGGATAAAGGTATAAATGAAACACCGCCCTGGCTGCAAGTTCACAGGTGGATGGACGGATAGGCACGCTCACAGTGCTGTGGTGAGAAACCTATTGAATGCAAGGGGCAGAGGAGGCACGGGGGAGGGCCCACCGTTCAGCCCTGTGTCAGCGGCAACGGTCCACACAGCAACGTAAACTTCACTGTCAGGTGAGATGTGCGGAGAGCTACATGGCAAAGTGGAAACCCTGGGACTTGGGAGAGTTCAACTTCTCAGTGAGAGGCGGAACCCTCTAGGAGCACAGCCGTGCAGGATGACTGCCTGCTCGTCCCAGGCCGTCTCATTCAGACAACTGAAAACCACAGATTACCCCAAATAGAGACAACATAGAAAAACATGCATCTGTCAAAGCAAACCATTTTGTGCTCAGCACTAGGCTTAAAATATCTGCTTGACTCAGTGGCTCAAAAATGTTCCACTCTGACTTGAACAGAGAATCCCCACAGAGATAAAAGGCGGTGCTCACGTGAGAGCCACGAGCCTGTGCCAGAGCTGTGCTCGCTGCAAACCAAGCCACTGGGGTTTCTCCCCCTAACAGGCTCCTTTTAAAGCCTATTAGTCTCACAGATGAACTCTGTCTTGACTTCATCTTTTGCTGAGTGACAGCCCAAACGTTTAAATGACTATTTCATCTGTGGAGGATAAAACAATGTGGGCAAGAACTATTTTTATGTACCTTACAAAGGGGGGACAGGGAGGTTTGCTGGCAGCCCCTGTCGGCGATCCCATGGCAGAGTCCCTCCAGAAAGCCCAGTTATCACGGGGTGAAACCCAGCCTGGCCCTCCTGGGGTGCAGCTGCCCCCCCACCCCACCAGGGTTTGCTGGTGGGTTGCTGCCCAGAGTTGCATTTCCACCCTTCCTTCCACTGCCAGGGAAGAGATGGAGAAATGAAGCCGAGCTGGTGGGTGCCCACAGCTTATAGGCACCCTGTGGAGCTCTCCAGAAAGGGCACTGCCCGCAACCAGGCATCTTGGCCTGGGACTCTCCCATCCCCACTGGGGTCCCCACTCCCCAGTTTGTTCGAGAATCAGAATTTAGTTTTTGTCACACTGCAGGGTGGGCTCATGAAGTATGTGTGTCCCCCTCTCTGCACCGACAAAAGGGTGCGTTTGTGCCCTTCTGGTGTGAGGCCGGGCATCCAGGCTTGGAGGTTCTGCCTTGGGCTGCGAAGACACAGCGGTGGCCTGAATAGTTCTTAGCCCGGCCAAAGCTGGATACTGGCAAGGATCCGCAGGTGAGGTGGGAGGAGGCGCAGGCCACACCTGCTACACCGCTCAGAGCGGGAGAAGCGGGCTCCAAGGTCTCGCAGGGCGGCCTGCCCAGAGCTTCCGACTGAGAAACATCCCGGCTGGCGTGGGAGGTGGGGGACTGCCCCGGTGCTCGGCGGGTGCACAGGGCCGTGGCCCTCCGTGGTCCGCATCTGGGTTCTGGCTCTTGGGGGGAGAGGGGGTCAGCCCGGCTCCTGGGGGGACAGCCCGGCTCCTGGAGGGGCAGCCCAGCTCCTGGGGGGGCCCTGCTCCTGGGGGGGGGGACACGCTTTAGTCGCCAGGCTCCGACGGCACGCCAAGGGGCCCACGTGCCATGACTCCTTACAGGACGCTCCCCCCAGACGTACCCGGTGGGCAGGGGGCGCGCGGAGCGGAGGGCACGGGGCACGGGGCGGACCCAGGGGCGGCGGGCGCGCGCGGAGGGGCCGCACTGGCGGGCGCCGAGCCCCGGGACTCACAGTAAACGAAGGCGAGGGCCTTCAGGACCACAATCCTGGTCAGCCAGAAGGTGCCGGCGCGGAGGCGGGCCCGGTGGCCCGCCGGGTCACGCCCAGGGCTCGACGGAGCCCCAGGCCCCGCGGCCGGGCCCCTGACTTTCCGCCTCCTTAGCGGCTCCTCGGGCGCCGCCATCAGTGGGCCATTGGCGCAAGCGCGGCCAGCGTCGGGTGCCCCGCCCACAGCCGGGAGGCCCCGCCCGCTCGGGGCGCTCCAGGACTGAGCGCGCGCGCCCCCCCCGCAGGCCGCACGGGGCGCTGCAGCAGTGAGCGCCATGGGCTAGGATGGCGCCCACCACTCACCCACTCACCCACTCATTCATCACATCAGCCACCATTGCAGAGGCCCCGGATGCGCCCCCCCGACCTGGGCGCCTGCCCTCAGGGACCCCTTACTCCAAGTGGAAGTGGAAACGCAGTGTGAGGAGGCCATTGGAGGGCTTGGGCCTGGCCAGGACCAGCATGGGCCTGGTCAGCGTCCAGGGTGGCCGGGATGCGGGCAGCAGAGGACCTGGTGGGCACTGCCCTCCCATTGCGTGTCCCTAGATGAAAGGTCAAAGCCGCGGCTTCACCCCAGGCCTCCCGGCTGCCACCGTCTGCACAGGGTGTGTGGCCAAGCGCCCCACAGTGCCTCCTCACCTCCACTGCCTGAGAAGGATGCTGGAGCGAGAGACAGTGCAGGCAGTGTCTGGGCCCTGAAATTCAGCCAGACCCTCCAGTGGCCTTCCCCTCCCCTCCTCCAACAAGCCTCAGGGTCTCAGCACAGGTCAGCAAAGCCCCTCAGGCAGTGGACTCTAGCCACCCTGGGTTGGAAGACAAACTCAATTCTTTCCATGTCAGAATTGTCTGGGGTTCTCTCTTTAAGCAGGAATGAACCTAAAGATTTACCTACAAATTGGTCATTGATTTAGGAGGAAAGTGTATTGCCCACTTCTCAGGACAGAAATTATTAGTCATTGTGAGACCTAATTGTAATCCCATTGCCTCCCTGGAGTAAAAAGGGTCAATGAGTAGGTTTCTCTTTTCAGCAAGTGAAAGAAAAAGAAAAGAAGTGCATTTGTAAAAACATTTCCCTTTATAAACATTGCATTTTTTGGTTCTTGAAATAATGTGAAATTTATCTTTTTTTCAGAAGGCTTCACCCAGGTTGTTGTTTTATTTAATAGAGAACAGCTAAAAATCACAATTTGTTATTTCCACTTTTTAAGCAATAATACAATAAAGAATAGTGAAATCATGGTTAGTGTTAACTGTGATTTAAATTTGCAAGAGAGTTTTTGATCAATTACCTCTAAGGACAAAAATGTTTTCCAGGAGATAGAGGGAATGAGACCTATGCTCAGCAGACATATTATTTTGTAGGGCAAAAAGGTATGTAATATGCTAAAAAATAATGTGTTAAGCACAGTAGGAATGATAAATATAAACAACTATATAAGTTAGGAGAAGGAACAGATGACAACATATTTTCATAAGCAGGAAGAACTTCAAGAGTTGATTGATTTTAGTTGTTTATTGAAAATTAAAGCTACTTGATAGTTAATAAAATACAGTGGGAAAATGCATGGATAAAGGAAATCATGAGGATAGGAAATAAGAAAACATTTCAATAAATCTCCTGTATAGTTTTACTGAGGAAATGTTGGCAGATTAGGGCTGGAAAAATTTAGAACCAAACCATAGGTGTCTTGAATATTCAATATATAATTTTATTTGACTCCCTTGGCAAAGTGAAATCCTTAAAGTTTTTATGGCAGACATAGTTGATCTAAGAACAGTATTGTGAAAGTTTACTGTGATGGTATCCTGGGAGATTAAAAGGGATAGTATACATAATATTCTCATAGGGACAGAGACAGTCTTCTTTTATTTTAACATACTGCTTTATTGCAAACTGATTTATTGTTCATTCAATACTCAGTGTATTGTATTGTAATTGCCTGCATATTGGTCTCCAGAATAAATTGAGAATTTCTAGTGAGCAGAGATTCTGTGTTTCACTTCCTGATCTTTAAAAATGGAATGCAGAATCCACAATAAATAGGTGCTCAATAAAGAAATGACTCTGTTAGTAAAGGAGAGCAAAAAGACAAAAAGTGAACATAGAGGTTTTGGATACTCAGAAAATGGTGGTGTTGAAAGAAGGAGCAACAACAGGAGGAGGTCCTAGCTTTGGGTGGAAAGAGGGTAAGTCTAGTTTTAAAAACACTAATGCAGGAAATACTGATGGAATATTTAGGTCAGAAATGTCCAGAAGGCAACTGGGAATTATTAACAGTTGGATTATATTCTGGGTGAAAAAAGAGATGAATTGATACTCCAAAATTAGGCCAAAATGATAAGAAAAACCTCAGGGTTTATAAGAAGATTAAGAAATTATAATAGGAACCACTCCTTATAATGAATGCTTTTCTGCAGAAAATCTGGAAAGTCAGGGCTTTTAGTTCTGTAATTTTTAAATTTTATTTTTAAAGGATAATATAAGAATTATCAAACCAGAAATAATGTCCTACATAATGAATAAAGCAGTCTTATAGAAAAAACAGAACCATAGAAGAGACAGAAACATAAAAAAACAGAGATAAAACTAAGATCTATAGAATGTAAGTATTTTGCCAAAAATTACAGTTAATTAATAGTCAAAGTGATACTCTTTAAATGTAGATTGCCATTTTGTTTCCAAATCTTTTCCCTTCTTCAACAGGTTCATTTTTAAGCATCGCCAGTTTGTTTTTTGAGTGGTCATACTCCTATTTTACAGTATAAGTAGTGAATAGGAAAATGATGCACACATTATTTATCATCCTTGCTTTGGTTTTATTTGTTTTCCATTGCTGGTAGGTGTTCATATTTTCTCAAATATATATATATATATATATATATATATATATATATATATATATATATATATATATACCTAATGTGATGGGCTAAAGCATTGGATATGCCAGACAAAATGATTGTCCCTACGGAACTTTTAGTCTCATGGGAATAGGAATGGGGAGGCAAAAAAACAAAATAAACATGATATAAATCATATTAAAACGTGTTAAGTTCTATAGATCAATGTAAAGCAAGGAAAGGACGTGAGAAATAGAGAAGATGGAGTACCTTATTCAGTGAAGAAATCACTAAAATTGGTGATAGCAATGAGGGAGAAAGATGTACATGCAGGGAGAAGTGAAAAATTGTGTTGGGAGCACTTTTTTGTGCTTGAAAACCAGCAAACAGTACATTGTGGATGGAATTGAAAGAATGTTGGGGGGTTGAATTATAGGAGATTTTGTAGTGCATATAATCAGAGACTATATTCTGAAGGGCTTTGAAGGCCACTGCAAAAATGTATTGCCTTTTACTTTGAGAAATGAGGAGTCACTGGGGGGTTTTAAGCAGAGAAACTATATGATACGGCAAACATTTACAGGATTATTTGGATTGCAGTGTTGTGAACAGGCTGGCTCTAGGAAGCAAGGGTGGTAGATGCCGGCCGACCAGTTTGGATGGGGTTGTAAGCACATAAGCAAGAGAAGATGGTAGTTTGTTGATGGCGGGGAGGCAAGTGAGCAGTAACCTTAGAACCGAGGAAATTTTTAAGTTAGAGACAATAGGATTTGCTGAGAAATTGGATGTATGATGTGTAAGAAAGAGAAGAATGAATATACAAAGTCTTTGGCTTCACAACTAAAAAGGCAGAATTGCTGTTAAGACATGAAACTTCTTACATTAGTAAAAAACTTTTCACTTACTTTCCCACTAAAAGAAATGTGTTGGTATCTCCTGTCTTCTTATGGTATCTGTTTGCTTCTTGTTTCCTATTTTGAGCCTATATATTTTCACATTCGTCTAACTGTAGTCTCAGAAGGAAAGGAATGATAGCATGAACCCAGTTTACATTTTTACTGGAAGGTCCACAAATTGTTTTTTTCAGAATTTGAGAAATTGATATAAAGACAATAATCTACTTTTTTTTTACAGGAAAAAAGATATCTTCAATTTATTTATATTTTAAAAAGTAGGTTTAATATTAAAAGCAATACTCTCTACATATTATACTGTGAGACAGTAACACATCACAGAAAATACCGCATTTGTTTTCATGTCAGGCATACTTATATTCAACTCTCATTTCCTCTCTTATAACTGTAGAACCAACCCCAGCCAAGGATGGCAGATTTCCATAACACAAGTTTCCTTACTTATGAACTGGGAAAGTTAATTTTTTTCTATGTCATAGATTTTCTTGAAAATTAAATTAAAAGTTACATGTACAGTACAGAATACAATATTTGCCAGGGCTTGACATATAATGAGGGATCAACAAGGTTTAAATACTGTTCAACCTTGATTAAGAACTAATGAATTTCAAGATAAGCAGTTCTAAACTAAAGCACTGTTTTCTACCATCCTTCCAACCAATGGAAGAAAAGTAATTATACTTTTCCTTCATTTTTTTTCAATCAATACATAATGGACCTCAAATTCACATATACAGGGATTACTAGTTTGAGTGGCTTCATCTCACCAAGACTGTTTGTAACCTCCACCCTGAAAATGTTGTGAATGTTTCACCAGGCAGTCATCACACCTAATGTGTAAGCATTGTCTGAATAATATCTGAAGTGATGTCCAGGAGAGTAAAAACATTCAGTGAATACCACTATGTGACAAATTTCTGGTCATACATCAATTAATATAAGAATTGCTTATTAAGATACTGTGTCTTGATACATGAAGCTCTCTCCTGATAAGAGGTTTACCTCAAAGATTTTTCAAAGATTCTGTCTATGTATATATGTAGTAAGTAGAGTAAAATAATTATTATTATGCTTAAGGACTTTGTTTAGACAGTGTTGAATGTTTAATGTGTTTCACATTGTGGCTACAGGCACTTACACACATTCACAGTATTTCACAATTGGTTCAGCATGGACCTCTATAAATGAGAAAAAAAGGTGTCGGTGTACAACCTGTGTGCATAAATGTAGAGAAACTGAATAGCAACACCCAGAAATATCATTTGATCTTCACACAGGGCAGATGTAATCAGCCTTCCCCAACTTTATTGATCAAAAAAAATATGAAGAGAAAGTAATTTATTCAACAACAGAGAATTAGGAATTTTAAGAAGTGGAATTTGATCACTAGTCTACCTAACAAGTAATCACAGATTGTTTCACTTTTGTTCATTTGCTCACTGTATCTTTGCAAAAGGGCTATCTTCAAAATTTATTGAAATTTGTTTGTTCAATGTGGAATTTAAAGTTTTTACATTAAAAAAATTGCTTAGCTGTTGTAGTGAGGAAAAGAGTGTGGTATCTTTGGAAATTCCATCTACTAGATCTGAGATTCAGGATATTTCCTCAGTATGTTTTAGTAATGTTAATAATTTTTAGTAAGCCTCAGTGCATTCTATCTATTGGTCAGATAGACTTTATCTCATTTCCAAAGATATATAAAAACTTACTTAATCAAAGATTTTACACAAATAAATGAGTCATTATATTGCTCTAAATCAGTTTATAAAGAAACAAAGTATTTCCCCAAATCAAGACCATGCATGCAAATGTTGCACAAAAGTAATGAGGGCTTTGACTTTTAGGAAAATTTATAAATGAAGAAGGTGACTTAAGATCACTTACAGCTGCAAAATATATATTCATGATACACAGCTTTGAAGACACATCATTTTTTGTCCAAAGCATCAGCACTATATTTCAAAATTCTATCACAAAGCACCCAGCTTTTATTGCAAAGCCCGAGAACATATACTAGAGGAGTGTGCAATATGAAATCCTATGTAAGCAGATGTAATTCAGGTTCACAGAGGCCATGTTTTTCATATAGATAGACCCCAGAAGCACAATTCCTTTCAGGTTGCTCTCCTTGGATAGCGCTAACATTCTGGCAGCAGGTATTGTTTAGCATGAAGCATTTGACGCAGCTCTTAGAGGTTTCTTGGGTACACACTGGCCCCAGCTGAAGTGTAAGATATATGCATAGTTTAAATAGTTCTCTTGACTTCTGGCAATTTCTGACAAACTGGAAATCCCAGCAGGAACTAAAATGACATTGACGGCTTTGGGATGGTCTGCATTGTGTTTCACCTTCCAGCATTTTTACTCTTTCAATAAAGTATATCATCGAGAGGGATAGGAGTCCTGTCAGGTCACAAATACATAGCAAATGAAAAATGACAGAAGTTTTGCTCTTTGTATGAATAGGGCCTGATGTGGAGCTTAGTTAAAGTCATCCAGAATCTTGTAAAAAAGTTGAGAAATAGTGCAAATTTATTGTGATGTTTCAAAAATCTATTTGCCACTCAGTTGAATTTGAGGAGTGAGTTTTGCCAGCACATTTCATAACACATATAATAGGATCTTATGACACAGAGCCTTGCCATCCATAGTGGAGCCTATGAGTTGCCTGTCAGTCTCTCATTTCCAGGAACTGCTCTCTTCACACATATATTATTGGGCTGTGCTATGAAGTCATTTCCTTGTAGTATTAATATTACTGAACAGCTACTCTTGAGTGGTAGGAGTGGGATAATTATGACCTAAGATCTGCCAATCAGTCCCATTCTCAGAGATTTAGAATTTGGAATGAAAATAGTAGATCATTCTCTCTTAGGTGATTGGACCAATGATATTAAACTCAGGAACTATCTATTGAACAAATTCCATCTGTAACTTGAGAAAGGAAGCAATGGAAATACTCGTTTTGAAAGATACAAAGATTATGCAGACATGCAAAAAGGAGCAGAGAAGGAGAGGAGTTTCCTTGGGTCCCTATGCCCAAATTCAATTTATTTTTGAGGCCTATTTATTTTCTAGGATATGCCTCTTTTGTCTCTGTAACAAGTTTCTTCTCTTTCCTAAACTAATGCAAGGTGTGGATGGAATCCAAGTTCTCACTAATATCTCTACTTATGGAAATAAAGTGTTTCTAGTCATGCCCCTTCTGGCAGAAAGCACACATTAAACAAATACCTTATGATAATGGAGAATACCAATGGAATAAGCAGCATATTAAATTCTGTGTCAGATAATCGGGGTAGCAGAGTAGAAAGATATGGGTTTTAAAGCCAAAAAATAGACTCTGGCTCTGACTCTTATCATATATGTGGTCTTGGGTTTATCATTTGGTCTTTCTTCAACTTTGTATTCATACAGACCAGATTATGGATGTGTAGTGCCTCAGGGCCCCACATTCAGAAGGGTCTTGGGGTTTAATGTTCTATTTTCATCATGTTGAAAGTCAATGATTTTTACTTCCAATTTGTGTTTTGGGAGTGAAGTTCAATGGGACAATGAAGACTGCACTGGGAGCTTGCCGTTTATGTGACTCTGCTTCTTCCTGTCTTCAACCTCCCCAGACTGGGTTCTTGACTGTCCATTTCTGCCCTTCTGCCACGATGGTCCCCACTGACACTCCTTCTCTACACACCTATGTTGCAAGTGTAGTTGCTCTCTACCCAGCTTGCAACTGGATTCCACCATCACTCTCTGCATCTGGTAGGAGCCTGGGTGCAGGCATTGTCACATCAGATGCATGCTTCATGGGCTCTCAGGGCAAGGCAAGACAGCCACCCCTACATGACACAGTACAGCATATCTGTGGGAGCTTCTCTCCCATTCCCAATCTTGGTACCATCTTGATATGGAGATTGGGGTCCATGGAGATCATCCATCCAGAGTGCACTGGGGCAGTGGACCATGGAAGAAATATACTGACTTTCCTGACATTTTCCTTTTACCCTGTGCCTGCAAATTTTGTAGCTAGCCCTGGCTCTGGAGTGGAATAAAGGCTTTCATCCTGATTCCAAACTAGGAGTTAGCCTTTCCTAGGTTTTTCTAATGAAGAAGTTGGTAGGGTTTCTAAGAATTCATTTCCATGTGGGTATTTGGTGAAAGGAAAATCAAAGTCATAAGGTAGGTAGAATGAGGGAAATATTGAAGAGAAGAAAGCATGATGCCTCTCTCCTCTTGGTCAACCTTTATAGCTTCCTAGCTGGAGTGCCACCATTTGTTTGCAGGGCAGTGGACAGTTATCCTAAGCAGGGAGCAGCCTTGTCTAATACAACCCATTGTGCTACACAATTAAATATTAAGAAACACTGTGGAATTACACAAAATGTAGGATATTGAAACATTATGGAAGGATTAAGAATAATTCAAACTATCAATATAAAGCACATAAGAAACTACATTAAATAGTAAGTGTTAACAAATAGAGTTATTGTTAGGTGGGATTTTTGATGAAGTAGGCTGGAAGCCAACTGCATGGTGTTAAACTTCTTCCATCCAAGTAAACATACTGAAGTTCTATCATAAATTAGTTAGCTTATCATTCTCTGCAGTAAAGGGAGACATGGGTAATTTGATATTGCAAATCATAGATGTTTAAAGACTTCCCTTTGGACAATAGTTTCAACCTGTTTCTTATCAGCTCTGCTAACACAAGAAATGAAACGACATTGACTAATTTAATTTTCACCTCTTCTACCTGTCTCCATCACTTGCTGGGAAAGGTGCTAACAAGTAGTGAAATAGCCAAAGGACAGAAAGGAATTGAAAGAAATGAAACAATTAAGGGGTTGACTTTCTATAAATAAGCAACCCATGGATTATATAAAATCAGACATATCTATGCACAAAGATACATTCCTAGATATTGAGTACAATTCTGATCTTTTTTTAAAATAAGAGCCTTTGATTGGGTAGTGTTCGATTGGCTGAATACAATGAAATGAACCAATGCTTGTATGATTGTAGTTGTTTATATGAAGGAGGAATTATATGTTAAGAGTTTATATTAGTTTTTTTTCAAATCATCAAACTTGTCTAATATTGCAACTAAATCTCTGTTATACAGTCAACTCTCATACCTCTGTATGCAAACCCTCTTATTAATGGCACAATCAATAACATTAATTTGATGTATAGAGTTGACGAGTTTGAAATTCTAATGTAGACATAGTTATAGCCAAGCATTGCAGGGTCACTTATATCTGCAATTATATGCAGGTGATGGCATGGAGTTGGAGAAAGCTTCTTTTGTGATTATTGAATGCCTATTTTTTTTTAATTTAAGGTATCATTGATATACAATCTTATGCTCAGGTTTCACATGAGCAACATTGTGGTTACTAGATTCCCCCCTATTATCAAGTCCCTAACACATACCCTGTAACAGTCACTGTCCATCAGCATAGTAAGATTGAATGTCTATCATTTTTTAGTTGAGAAAACCAAGGAGCAAAGATAGTAAGTTGCTAGTTCATGATTATATAATCAACAATAGAGCCTCATCTAGGTAATACAGATATACCACTATCTAAATACCGCACCTGCTTCTAAAATCAAATTAATATTTGCTATTGTTTAGAATCTGAAAAGTGAATCCACACATACATGTCTGTAATTTGTATCTTTCCCAAGCAAATTATATCATCTCTTTCCATAATTCATAGTTTATGAATTCAAAAGTAGAAGTAAACTTAAAACCTCATGTAATAAGACCATGAAAGATTAAATTGCTCAAGGGCAAGCCAGGTCTTGAAATCAAGCCACATCACTACCAAGCTAATGGCTTATTTTCCTTCACATTTTATAAATAGATTAATGCCATTCTGAAACTTTTAACATGAATACAATAAATCATTTCAGTGGTCTTTTAGAACTGAACTGTGAGGAAAAACTAATAGGTATTGGAAATCCCATTTGATGTCATAATTTTAGAGCCAAATGTCTTATTAATATTCATTGGCATTGTTTGAAATTGAAAGACTGATGTTTATCAACACATAATGGTGTTTGTTCATCACATTGATTTTTATTATGAGTTTTCACAATTTGAAATAATAACCACAAAAACAACCCAAATGGATTTCTGATTATTCATTGTTTATAGCATCTGTAGAAAATATGTTGGCATGACATTTACAACTAACATGCTTTATTTAAAATTAAGGGGAAAATAGTACTAATTATAAACATTGTCTATAATGGAGCTTTGTAGTTTACATAATTACATTTTGTAAAAGAAAGGAGGCAAGCATGGTCTGACTTCATTTTTCCATTAGAAAGGATCTGACTGTCTTCCTCCCAATGGTACCAGCTGCATGGGTCTTTTCATGAGATCAGTGTGTTTCATTTCAATAGCCTGCAGAGAGTTTACTTTCTAAGAGCTGCCTCTTGCAAATGTGCCAGGGGAAGGATAATTTTGCTCTCTATAATAGCAAGCAGAGGGCTAGTCTTGTCCAGAAATTTTGCTTCACAAGCTATGTCTAGACCAGCACTGACACCAAAAATCTCATTCTCAAATAAAATGGTATTTTTTTTGCCAAACTGTTCTCAAGGAGTATTTTCCAAAGTAAATAAAAATATATAAATAAACAAAAAGGGATTAAAAAAACTAAATAATTTTCTCTGAGGTTTCTGTTCTTAGGCTTTCCTCTCATTTTTTGTATGTAGGAGCAAAAATACATTAAAACAGACAAATGGACCAAAAATTATATAAAAATTAAAATGACCTAGCTAAATACACTTAATTTAAATTTTCAAAGTAGTCAGTGAGAAGGTGTAAAATAAATACTCCAAAAAATGAAAGGCTATGTCTCTTCCTCAAAACAATCAGCATATTAGAAATAGAACAATGTTTCTTAATGTTTAACAGAAAAAGGTTACAGAGTGAATGTAAGTTTATGGAGTTTTTTCTGGTGATCTTTTTATACTCTAGATTCCATCTCTGTTTTTCAGGCAAATCGATTTGCATGCCTTAGATAATATTAATCTCTACATTCTTAGTGACTAGAGCAGTGTAGTACATAAATTGGGTTATTATATTTATGATACAAATTCTAGGTACTGCTTTGATGTTGAACTCATTGCGCAACCTTTGGTGATGCAATTCATACCTCAGATCCTTCTGTTTCCACATCTGTAGGGTGAGAGAGGGCTAAAAATTACCTATAGGCAAGAGAGCCACAGTCTAACATAATAGCTAATAAAAATATCTGATGGCATTTCTTGATAAATAATTTTAGTAATGAATTACATATGAAAAGTCAATGATAGAAAATAAAGGCAAGGGCAAATAGAAACCATAAAAGCTACTTCAGAATACATAATTCCGATTGGTTCTATTTAGTACTTGATAAAGCAAAAAAAATGACAAGGATGTTAAAGCAGTATGAAGGTTCCGCAAAAAGCTAAAAACAGAAATACCATTTGACCCAGTAATTCAACTCCTAGAAATTTCCCCCAAGAAAACAAAATCACTGATTTGAAAAGATATGTTTATCACCACACTGTTTGCAATAGCCAAGATATGGAAGCAACCCAAGTGTCCTCCAATAGATAAATGGATAAAGAAGAATAATCCATATACACAATGGAATATTATTCAGCCATAAAAATAGAAATCCATTAGCAACAACATGGATGGATCTAGAGGGTATTATGCTCAGTGAAATAAGCAGGTGGAGAAAGACAAATGCCATATGATTTCACTTATTGGAGGAATATAAAAACAAAGCAAAACAGAAGGAACAAAACAGCATTAGACTTACAGACACTGAGAAGTGACTAGTGGTTACCAAGGGGGAGAGTTTGGGATGGGTGCAAGGGCAGAGGGGGAGAGGGTTAAAGGGGCACAATAATTAGCAATCACAATATAAGTTGATCACAGGGACTGTTGAACCACTGTGATGTACATTTGAAACCAACATTAGATTGTATATTAACAACGCTTTACTAAAAAAAAAAGCAAAGTAACATCTGTAGCCTTTAAAGCTATTCAGGCCTTAGAAGAGAAGAATGCTGCAATTAGAAAGCTGTTTAGAAACATAATGCTTATCCTTTCTTCAGGGATTAGAAAAAGAAACTAACAAGGCAAAAATCTAACTACTCCTTGGTGAAAGTTTTTAATCACTTTATAATGTAACCTGCTCTAGTGAACATTTAATTATTATTAAGTGTTAACAACACATATGTGTTGATGAGTTTCCCCACTGTTAAGAATCACCATCTTTTAATGTGCCTAAATATATTTTTGGAACCAAAATCCCTTTTGGAAGGTATTCCTGTTTACAAAATCTATTGAATGGTTACAGACTGAGAGAAGGAGCTTGCATAAGGGATGACTACTGTTATTTTAATGTTGTTAAAAATATAAGAAGACAAATTTTAGAGACCAGAAAAGATTAGACTTTCACTGAATTAAACTGAAATATAAATTTATCACTGACTCATAGCCTGAAAAATAAGGAAGGCTAAGTTGTATTAGGATGATTGATAACAAAGGAAATACTGAAATGTAACATAAATCAAATTATTTCCATTATCCAGAGCTAAGAAATAAATAGCAAAGTATTATTATTGTGTCCAACATTGAATAGAATTTAAGCTACTACTACAGAAACAAACCTCTTGTATAATATTAGTATTCCATTAAGTGTAATTCTATTTACTGAGCACACATATGTACCAGGTCCTCTAGTAGATGTTGATGTTTCAAAGACTTTATTATTAAGCCATTGAACCAGAATTCACATTCTAATGGAAAAGTCATTGCTCATATCACCTAATTTCAATGTTAGGCGGTGAAGGGAACATCTATGCTATTCCTTCTCACCAGCATTCTGTTTCTTGTATAAAATGTGCTTAGCTCTGATCTACTACTATTTGGTATTTTCCTCCTCATCTTCCTCCATACTCAAGCTGTCTGGATTCAGGATTTGGCTAGGCTTTACTGAAGATGAGTTAAATACAAACCCTAGCCCATTAAGTAGCCAGACCATTGATTAACTCCAGAATTGTCTTCTGATCCACACTAGGCCATTTGGCACCCTCCCCTAGAATTCTTAACATGCATCTGATGGCAGATTATGCCTAGCTATTCTAAGTGGATTTACTTTTCAGAACTGTGTAGAAAAAGCTGGAAAAGAACATGTTATTAAGATTTTTAAATACTGCTGTTATTTTTGCCCTAAGGCTTACTTTTGGCCCCATATTTCCCATAGTTTTCCTGATTAAAAAATAACTATTTTTTCTTAAGTCAGGCTGAGTTCTGTTTCTGATATTTACTTCCAAGATGGCCATTTACCATTTATTGTTTCTCATGAATGATTTCCACAAATAATTAATACTGGTGATACACACAAAAAAAGAGACTTTCGAAGGAGTTACATCAATCAACTTCATTTATCCTGGAAGTTTAAGGAAAATTCTCAGATTGTAGAGGTAATGAGAAAATACATATGTCACAATAAATTTTTAATAGCTTTGGGGATATTTGTTCTTTTAAAAATATTTCACTAAGGGAAGTTAACTCACATAAGAGAAATAGGTATTTTAGATGAGCATTTATGCCCATAGTATGGTCCTCTAAAATATTAAGCATGCATTCTAACATTTTTATGATGAAGGTTCCTTCCCTACAGCAAAGCACTACCCCAAAAAGGTTTTCATTATAAGGAATATTGACAAAAGTCCTAAGTCCTCCTTGAATGAAGATCTGAAGGCCCTCTGTGGTATAATATGATCACATAGGCCACTATAAGAGAACATAGGAAGCAAAATGCTGGGGTAGGCTGACTGCAGGTTTAGAGAGCTAGGAGACCCTGAGATGGCTTGGGAAGTCTAGGCCTTCCCTAGACAAGAAGTTCTTACTTGATTCAAGACTTTGTGTGAGCAACATGATCACCTAACACGACTCATTAAAAAAATGCTAGGTTATGGGCAAACAACAATTGATAACATTATTTTCTTTACTCAAATGTAAATATTTTTCTCAGTTGCAGCATTTGAGGTTAAAAAAGTATATGTTTATCATCTATATATTTCTCCTTGGTAAAATGATGTCTCATATTATTAAATGACTTTCATTTATCTCATTTGTCATTCTCACAATATCATAAACTTGGTCGGGGTGATGATTTCAAATTATGTCTGATTCATTTTTTTTATTAAAAACCTATTAGTGGCAGTATGGATCAATCTACTGTTCTTTCAATGCAGAAAATTATGACATCAAGAAACCACTGGCAGTATAAAACTAAGTTAATGGAAGTTGAACTTGTTTGTCCATTTTTTGCATATATTTATTTTGCATTAAGGAAAAGTTGATATTAAAACAGGTACTACAATGAAATACCTTCTCTAAATTAAATAATGTTAACAGTGGTGTCTAAAAGATTTTTATGGAACTCCACTTCTATCTGTTTATGCAATATTTGGTTTCTCAAATCTACTTATTTAAGTATTATTTAAATTAAGACATATCTATTTTTTAAAAAAATTTCAAAATATTTGTAATAAAAATTCATGTAGATGTTAAATTCAATATGCTAATATGAAATTTTCGTGATCACCTTTTTAACTTGTTTGGCTTGGCAGTTGAAAATTTAGGAATACTTCAGGTTAAAATTGACCTTGCCATCTCTCTAAATTTTATAGGTATATTATATAGCCTAGGAATGATATAGTAATTCATTGGACAGAACAAAAAAAGGCATATATTTATTTTGAATTGAATAATCAAGCTCACTACTTCAAGACAAGAATGCTAAACTCAACTTCATACCAAATGAGTTTCCACTTGCAGCACTGTGTGATAACTGGGTGACCCCAGGTAACGTATCTTTTCTGAGCACTACTGTCCTTCACTATAAATGGGAAGCAGAGATATTATCTGTATCACAAGGCTATGTGTGGACTGAATATGTTATATGTTTAGGATGGCACACATTAAATGTCTAAAACTATTATCAATTTCATTCTTCTTATTAGAATTTTACTTGCATTATTACTTATGAATCAGGATTATACTCTGTAATTTTATTTCTTGTTGCATATTTTTAGGACATCTAACTTCCATATATGTAAATATAGCTTTAATAGTAAAAATATTCAAAATAAAAAAATTTGACAGTGAACTTGGTATAAAAATATAAGAAATATATATATGAGAAGTGCTATTATGCTAGTATTCAATGTTTGAAGAGCATTAATGCCATTATATTCAAACCTATATATAAAACAAAAATAATACATTTTTTTTTATACATTGACAACAAATATGTAAGTGATAGGGATTATTTGGTTTCACTTGTTAAGGGGATAAAACATGCATAATACCAAGAATGTTTTAAGCAGTGCTATTTTTCAAATAAGTAGAGTTGTCACCATGTTACATCATTTTAAAACTAATGAATTTACTATAAAATAAGAATTTTCTGCTTTTAATGTTTCTCAGAGAGGTTATACTTCTCAAAAACTGTCAAATAAAATTTAAATATAATTTAAATGTGAAAACAAAATAGAATTATGGTGCCATTCAATATTTTCATATCATACTTTAGCAGAAAGCATATCCCATGTGCATGTGCTAAAAGTGAAAGCATTTTGGGGTGAAGAATTTACTATTAGAAATTGAAATAAAATTGGAAAATTAGTCATACTGTTCTGTTAATATTCATGTCAGATATTTTTGTTATAAAATTAATCAGGAATTTTGAACATCATGTTTGAACTCAGAATGCCTATTTGTAACTAGAGTACACAAAGACACCAACCATTCAGAACAGAAGTCAACTATAAACAGTTGTTAAGGCCACACAAGGGCATTCTAGTTGAATGATTAATCCTTCGAATAAGTTAAATATAAACGTTTCCTATGAAAATCATCATGCAAATATTCCTCTTAAGTTTTAATCAGTCATGTTAATAGTTTGCAGACAAACTATTTGGTGTTAACATTTTCAAGGCTTTAATTAAGAACTACAAAGGGTTTTCTCAAAGTCATAATGTAGCAGAACATGATTTTAAGTATCTCTTTTAATGCCCAAATATTGAGAGCTGTAGATTATATAAAAGTTGAGTATCTGTTCCAATCAAATAATGTCACATTGGTGTTCATGAAGTTTCACAGATGGAATATAAATGATATTTTTCCATTACAACATAAATTTCTTAGTTGTTATAACTGGATTTATCATTTTATACCTCTGATATTATGGAGAAATAAGCACAAATATGCGTTTCTAAACAGATGCATTTCCAAGGCCAAGTCAAGAGGAGAAGACTTTACGTGAAATTATAAAAAAAATATGTCATCAGTCATTTATTTTGAGCCAGTCACTTCACCTGGATTATCCCATTTAATCTTCAGAATCACCACATGCAGTTAATATTTTCCTTGTTTTACAGAGGAAAAAATGAAGGTAGAGAGAAGTGACATAATTACTCAAAGAAAGATGCAGTATCTGAATCCCAGGCAGTTTGTTTTCTAGAACTACGCTTTCAACCTGTGAACCTTGCTGTTTTGCAAATGTGTCCTCATTTCTTAGTTTTAATCTGAACATGGGTATTACTTCATTAACTTCCATCTGATTTCTCACATCTTAATGTTTATTACTATTGTTTAATAAATTCTGTAATAATTGTGTTTAAATACTACCCTTAATGCCTGTTGGTCACCCCATGCAATAATGGTTTTTCTTTCTCCCAATATTTTATAACTTAGTCTTTAACAAGCTTCTCTCACCTGTAACATTCTGCTTTATCATGTGGTAAGCTGAGGATGGAAAGCTATAAGGTAGGACATTTCTGCTGGGTAAGTGACTAATCTTGCTATGATCAGTGTCCTGCCCCACTGAGAAATCAGAGGCAGAATGTACTGTACACTCTTTGTTGCCTACACAACATCTGTTTTTTCCTTAGTCTTTCTTAACATTTTGGACATGCGGACATGCATCTACCCTTCTTCCACTCATCCATGTGCCTTTGAGGAAGTTGAATCCACTCACTGAACACAACTTTATGCTTTCCTGTCCTATATGGTACTATCTCAATCCTAAAGCCCTGTGCTGTGTGTTGGTTTTGTCATTAAGTTAGTAATGAGGAAGTTTGGGCCTTCCAAATCTAGTCCACACTCTCTACTACTATGGTCTATTTCCTTTCTATCATTGAGACTGTATATTCACTGTATCACAGGGAAACAAACTTGCAAGGTAATGGAAATGATCACATATTCCTATTCATTCTAACATCAGCAAAAAGAAAATTCTATCCTAAGTGTGTGTTTCTAGACAAGTGTGCTTAGTGCTTAAATAGACAATAAATATCAATTACTATTTTTATCATTATTATCATAATTGTATCTATCAGGGGTTTTGCCATTTTTGAAATACATTTTCAGAGCCAACTCTAAGAAAATTGTAAAACAGTAGAAGCAGGACATTGTTTTCCCTTTCCCATATGTTTCTTTCCAAGGATGACTGTCAATAGCCTCCCCAAGGTAACAGGAGCTCTCATTTTGCTGTTCACCAGCTCCAACCTCTACAGTGAAATGCCCCCAAGCAGTCACTTGCTAAACTTTTTCTCCATTAAAACAAATCTATTTTGTGTTCTCTGTTTTGGGTCCTGTTACCAGCTTAATAACAGTTAGTAATCTTGTAGCTCAGCCACCCTTAGTTTGCTAATGTACTGTTCCACTCTTTATTCTTTTAACCAGAAAATGTTTAATGATTTCCATGTGCAAAGGACTGTGGGAGAGATATAGAACTGGTGCCATCCCTCAAGGAACTGTCTGACTTATTGAGTATATGCAATACATATGCAAATAAATAATTCACAGTAATGAAACTGGTAAAGGGTCACTAAAAAGATATAGTTAAATTTCTGTGGCAGTTTAGAAAACTACTTTGTTAATTATTGAATATTCTAATACAGGTCTTTAGAAGACAGAAGACTAGAACTTTGAATTTTAATCCCTACAAGTGATTTCTTAGATTTATTTGTATTATTACTTTTGCAGTTTTCATAACTATCAATGTCAGCTGCAAAGTCATCTTCATACTAGACTTCAGGATGGAGAGAAACCACTTAAGGCATTTAAAGACAGAAGGGATGCATTTCTCTGTCTTCTAAGTACTGTCTAGACTTGCTGGCCAATGACACATTTCCCAGTGATGATTATGGAAATCAGAATCCTGGGAATGGAATCAGAAACTCAAGCCATCTGCTAATCTAAACTATGTGTAAGAAACACATTTGTCTCATAAGATTTCAGCCTCCCCTTAAATGTTTTGCTTTTTTTCTCTTAAAAATACAAAGGACTTAAGAACAACTCTTCAAGGTTTAAGTATCCTTGAGATTTTGAACATTTCTGATCCTAACCAGTATCTTCGATTAAAAAAATGTTTTCTTTTCCAATATCTTCAAAAGAAGGACTTCAGCAGCAACAGTCTCAAATGAATGACTGGGGTGTCTGTGAATACATGTTGTTACCAGTTTTCAAAAAATTAAGATTTTTGCATCATTTTCATTACTGATATTTCTCAGGAGTTTATTTTGTTATCATAGATTCATATTCACATTATTGCTTACATAATGTCATAATTCTTGACCTGAAAAGTATACAGGAAGATTGTCTGGAATGAGCTTAAAATATTTTCTATATATGGAATATGTTTGTCCTCAAACACATATCAGTTTTGGCAGGTAGAATGTTATCCTCACATTTGGCTTCGAGGTGATTGTGAGTAAAAAAAGGAAACCAAAATGGTTTTGTCTAATAGTCTTAATCACCAGCTGGCTAAAACCTCTAAATTGTACATTTTCTAAGCAGAGACTACAGAGCAAAGAGCCTTAATCCCCTAACAACATACGGATTCTCATGAATTCATTCATTAGTTTATAAATAAATTACACCCTCAAACTTCTGCCTAAACTAATGTGCAGCCATTCATTTTCATACCTTTGGGTTTCTGAGTGTTAGTTCAGATTTCTTTAATTACTAATCAGCAACATCAACAAGAAACACAGTGATATTCGCAAGGCTGTAGAGACAAAGGGAACCTCTAAACGCTAGACAGGTATTTAGGTATTTTCTTTATACTATCTTGGCCTCTTTTTTTTTTTTTAATCTAAACTTTGGCAAAAATGTTCAGCCAAGTAAAAGATGAACAAAACAACCTAGCACAAGAAATGAAAGCCAGAAAACTCTTAAGATACTTGAGTGTTTCGTGTTGTTTATTTTTTATTTGTATGTATATGTGTGTTCATTGGGGCAGAGCGTAGTCTTCGTTATCACTACTGAGAACACTTAAGACAGCCCAGTTACGGTTTATGATATCCCTACAATTGACACCCAATGAAACTGAGGATTCCTAGCATTAAAAACCATTACACAGACCAAAAATGATAAATACCCAAGGAAGTGGGCCACACATGGCTGTTTCAGAGGAATACAAATCTGTGACAGATCCCTCAAGGCTGATTTTCTGTTTGGATTTTATTTATTTATTTATTTACCATTTTATAGTCATGCTTATTGTTTGTTAACAATAGTAACTCCTCTGACACACTAATGTGTTTCAAGGACAATAATATTCCGGTCTTGAGGCTTATGGGGATTCTTACTTTAGTAAATCAAATTGTTCTACTCCTTTTAACAATACTGAGATGATCACTTTCATTATTTTATAGGATTTCAGTTATAAATTGCAACCCTTTCAGACTTCTTGAGGACCCTTATATCCTCTTCACTATACGCTGAGTGACTGGCAACACATTCCTGGAAGAATCAATACAATTTTTATACAGTGAAGGATGAGTTGAATGAATTATTGTCCCTGTGTATATATACAAATTGGTTATATATATTAATACCAACACCTTATAAAGCACTTTCTATGCGACGAAACCTGAGTTAGTCATTATTTTATATGTCTTGATCCACACCAAGGACACTAATGTTTTTACATCTAATTTAAAGGATTGAGACATCCAACCTGAGATATGACTTGCGTAAGATCAAGTAGAAAATAGATGGCAGAATTAGGACTTAAAGCCAAGTTTTGTAGTAATAATAAGTTCTTAAATACTATGCCATGTGCTAAAGATTTCAAGAAATCAATCTATTTAAAAGTCAGCTTGGAACTGAAGAACATCTTTCTACATTGATGGATAGTTACCATACTAGAAGGGGTGAACATTTAATAATATGGGTAACTGTTGAACCATTGTGCTGTATATTTGAAGCCAACATAAGATTGTATATCAATGATACTTCAGTAAAAAAAAAGTCAACTGGTAAACTATTTGAAAGATGTCATTGAATTCAGTTTTTGTATCAATGTTGGTTAATGTTCCTTTAATTAAACCATATCAACCAGGTAATACTATTCTTCCTATTCTATTAAAAAAGAACACACAGCAGAAAGTGATAAGCATCACTGGAAATAAAACAACCTAAATTTGTGTTCTTAATTATGTTAACTATTAAATGATATGTTTAATATCAAATCATTGTTTCCTTTTAAATTCCTTTCATACATTTACATATAGGTTACTTAGCAATAAAAGATTATGGACTCAAATTAGCTATCTGCAAAGATTATATAATTTATTTTTTAACTTAACCCATTTAGCAGAAAATAAATATTTTCCAGAGGCTTCCAGAAATCTTCCATTGAAAATGAAATTTTTCCAAAATCAAATGTTTCAATTCAGTGTAAATGAGCATAAATAAATCCAAAGCCAAAGGAGAGCAATGAACTCAGCTCATTTATCTGAGTAGCTCCAATCAGAGCTGCTTAAAGACGCTGGTCTATGACTGCCTGTTATTGGTTGCTAAGGATACAGAAATCTTGAGGCCGACTGTAAATCACTCTGGCAGTACACAGACCACTCTGGCAGTACACAGTCACTGACACTTTTGGGGGAATGCAGTAGGGGCAGGGTAACATGGCTTTCTTGATGAAGAAAGTTTTGTTTTGCCTGATTTATATTTCAAGCACAAGTTTCTTATGTCCTGGTGGACCATAACAAACTATTCATAGACTAGCCCTGGTGTGTCGGCCACACACTGAGTAGCACTGGTCAAACTTAATCACATATTGGAATAAAATGCTCACAGGGAATCTTGTACACCATGCACCCAAATCATTTGGAGGAAATTTTCTCTCTCCAACTGTCAAATGTAGGAAATGGGAACTGGTGTATGGAGCAATGTCTTGAGGTTCTCTTCAGTGTGAAAAGAAAGTAGAGTTTATGTAGAAGCCTGACAATTAAATATTATATTTCTTTGTATATTGTTCCATGTCTCTGGGAATGGATCCGACTTAGTCCATTCATGCTGCTATAACAAAATACCACAAATAAGGTAGTTTATAAACAACAGAAATTTATTTCTCACAGTTCTGGATCCTGGGAAGTCCAAGACCAAGATACCAGTAAGGTCGGGTTCTGGTGAGAACTCTCTTCTTGGTTCACAGTCAGTACCTTTTGGCTATCCTATCACAGGGTGGTAGGGGTGAGGGAACTCAGGGGTGTTTTTAATAAGGCATGACTCTCATTTAAGAAGGCTTTACCCTCAGGATTGAAGCACCTCCTAATACCATCATCACTGGGGGTTAGGATTTCAACATATGAATTTTAGAAGAGCACAAACATTCAAGCCATAGCAATATCATTATTCAATTGGAATTTATTTTAATAAGTTCATAAATAAGTAAAAGCTGGAAATAAAATCATACTGAAATGAGGAAGTAAGAATTTTAGAGCTTACTTTCAGTTAATCACTTTTGGCGGAAAAGTAAACAAATACCCATGTATCATTACCTAAAATCAAGGTTCACTTGTGGCAACAAAGAGAGTGGCAGACACTGCTGTTTAGATTCTCAGATGTCATGTGTATGAATACCATTTGGGTTGCCTGTCGACATGCTTCATGTTCCACCCTTGGACAATCTGATAAATTAGTTCTGGAATAACAGTGCATAACCTGCACTTTTCAAAAAGGTTTCCAATGTTTTTCCATGCACATAAGCAGGAGTCCACATTTGGGGAACAACCTGGTACTGCATGAATTAAGTGAGGTGAGCCAAATAAATCCTAATGAGTGACTGACTCAAAGGCCATAAACACATAACTGACATTTCATCAATATTTTTTATATGTGTGAGCTTTAAATAAGCATGCACTTAACTGACTTAAAAAAAAAGAGTGGATTCTGCATGAAGGAAACTTGTACTTTAAGGAATTAGCTTGATTGAATTCACAGAGTACAAACAACTAGCAGTTTGTATTCCCCAGTTCAAACTAAACACACACACAGTTCTTTTAACTTGTTTCTGCAGAAGCCAAATTCTGCCAAATGCTTGAGTAATGAACTAAATGTTGGCATTGAAAAACATGATATTTTCACACGTGAGTAGATGCAAACTTCCAATGTCACATGTGCCAACATGCACCCTGATCTCTCAGACCAAAATGTTTCTCACTCTTTGCTTCTTGGAGAGGTCTTTCCCAAACAGTGAACTTAACAGAACTCCTCTCCTCACCACCTTCAATGTCCATCAAGCAATAATCCTTTGCATTTCCTTAATAATCTGGGATTATTTTGGTAATAAATGTTTCTTCAGTTAATGTCTGTTTCCCCTCACTAGAATGTTTGTGTTTAAAGGCAGACAGCACATTTTCTTGTGCATTGCTATAATCCTGGTGAGTAAACCTACTCTGGGCTTCAATATTATGTGTGATCTATAGGTATGTATTATACACAGAATAAATGAGGGAATATGTGTTTTAATGACTATTCTAGGATGATGCAACTAGATATTTCTTTTAGATATGTTTTCAAGATTTTTAGGATGGATTAATGATGGTAAAAATAGCATATTCTTTGGGTAAATATAAAAGGTCTTCTGTTTGTTTGTTTTTACATTTTTGTCATCTGCTTCAGTCAGAATATCAAATGATAAAAACTACTATCCACTATACTTCTGGAAGTTTATGATAATATCACATATCAAAGAATCTGAGAAGTCCTAAAGAAACTTTTCTTAGCTTAATTAACTCAGACTTCCTAAGTTATTTTTGACAATTTAACTTTTGTTTTTCTTCTAAATGTCCTGAAGATGTTTGTCATCAAGTATATATTTGAGGAGTTGCTATCTCAAGCATCCTTTCTCTCTGTTCTCCAGTATACCTGTTAATATGATTGTGACAGGTAAATAAAAAAGATTCATTATTCCAAATGTGTTTTATACTCAGATTTTCTGGATCATCTTTGTTATAGGAAATTATTTTATGATTGGAGAATGGACATTTATCTGGGGAGGAAGAAATTTGCATACATCTATGGGTTTAATTGCCTGACTACTATACAACATAGGTGGAAGGGATTGCTTCTTTTTTCTGTCAGTAAAAAGAGCACGCACCTACTTTGAAAAGTAACTTTCATAAAAATATAGTATATTTTTTTCCTTCACCTTTGATTATTTTAACAGTCATGTGTAACTGGAACCTTCAAAATGACCTCTTAGCATTGACACACCTGTGAAATGAATCTGTGTTTAAGAATCAAACTTGTGAAAGTGAGTTATCAAGAGGTGTCTGAGTATTTCAGCAAGAATTTTTGTTGTTGTTTTGTGGAAAATTTTCATTGGTTTATGTTAAACAATTCTCTTTACACTAGGACATGGCAGCAATTAACTTGCAAAAATGTTGAGTTTGATATTATTGTAATTCAAAGAGAATCTGTGACAATAGCTTTTTTTTTTTTCCTTTCAGTGCTGGTACATGATTAAGGGAAAAAAACCTTGTTCTTTAGCTCTTTAGTATTTCTCTATATAATACATTTGTCACTTTTTTATTAGCTCTTCACAGTTCTATTATTTACAATCCCTTTGAGACACAATAAAAAGTTTCCACACAAAGCTCATTATTTCTAATTAATCTGGTAACAAGATCTCAAGATGGCTGTGCTATGAAGCTCTTTTCCAAGACAATAGTGTCCTATTATCCATTTCATTTTATAAATTGTACTTTTGAGATATCAGGACAATTTGTATAATATACATTTTCTGTTGTTTTAATGTGCAGCCAAGATACCAAACACAATATTTAATAAATTATTCATATCTGAGAGATTATAACTTTTTCCTTTGAATTATAAATAAGATATTCAAACTAACAGTTTGGAAATAATGTCTCTTAGCTAAACAAACAAAACACAAAAAATAACCTTAATTTTTCTCTATTGTATTTTCTGAAATTGGTACCATCTGAATTATATTTATATTTTGGGCTACAGATTCTCCTGAAAATATACTATGTTATTAGGATAAAGGAAATTATCTCCTTTTTGATGAATTAAAATTTAATTTTAAGAGAAACAGAGATATTTGTAACTACATCTCCTATCTGCAGTAATGTCTGATAACATTTCTATTTTATCTTTCCTCTTGACTCTTTTTGAGATCTGCTAAGAAAGATTATAAATTTAAAATTAAGTAATTTGTAGAAGAGAATATTCAGGGAAAATCTCCTGCATGTAAAATGAGATAAGACTATTATTTAATATCGAGCAAAACAAAGTTTCTGGAATTTGATGTGATTCTTTTTTAAAGAATCAAGGTAACTAATGTTAGCATATACAGGCCATAGTCATTAGACTAATAACATTTAAAGTATAAGAAAAGAAAGTTGTCAGAACACTCCTCTATTGCTTTGACTGAAATCTATTTCTGGGTATAAATTGGGATACAATTACATATTTCACAGGATGGTTGTGGTGATTAAATAAAGGCATTTCATATTCCTGACTTTGTTTCTTCCTTCCCTATAAGGAAGCCTCTTTGATCTCACACAGGATATTAGTAATTCATTTTCCCTCTCACACTAAATCAGGAAACGGTTAATAAGATTCTACTAGGAATCAAAGAAAATGTTTTCTGTTTTGCAGAGTTAGCATTTTAATTCAAACATTCCTCTGTAGCCCTGATTTCTGAGAACTTTGCTAATCTGTTTCCTGTAAAACATTTCCCACTGACACTCTCTTTCTTCAGAAATGGTAAGATCAGAAGCAATATCTCAGCTCTTTAGCATATCACAGAATATATCCACCCTGCTCTGAAAAATTATTACTGTGATTAAATAAAAGGATAATGTGATCATGTTTAACTTCTCTTTGTATAAATGTGTGATATGTGATATTTCCCATCCCTATGCTAGAAAGGTTTTTACTAACCACGGCCATCAAAACAAGGAATGCTGTATAGTGACAAATAGGCTCTCCTTGACTAAACATAGACCTCAGTAAACTCCTGTAGGCACTCTTCTCAATGAGGCCTCAGTTTGAGGCTTCAGCATCCAACCTTGTTGGTCCTGTGTGAGATAGCAGAGAATATATATTGGTCCCTGATCCCAGTTCCTGGAACAGAGCTCCTAAAAGCCCTGTAATTTCTAGGTGATAAGAACACTAGGATTCTTATTCTAATACTTGTTTTTTGACCAGAGTTCCTGAAACCCTGGTAATTTCCTGGGTGATAGGAGTGTCTTTTGTCCTAATAAGGTAACATTGGATGGGCTCCTTAATGGCTCCCAAATGAGGGCTGGTCACTGAAAAGAACAAATCACAACTAGAAGCTTAGGCTTTTCAGCCCTGGCCACTGTTCTCTTGCAAAGAGAGAAGGGGTGAAAATGGAATTAATGATTGGTTATGCTATATGATGTGTATGAGGAATCCTCAACAAAAATTCCAGTTGTATGGGGTTAGGAAAGCTTCCAGGCTGGTGAACACACTGGCACCAGGAGTGTCATGCACCCTATGGACAAAGGGAAGCTTCTGTACTGGGGACCCTTCCAGATATCAACCTATGTATCTCTTTATGTAATTGTTCATCTGTATCCTTTACCATATCCTTTAATAAACTGGTAAACATAAGTATTTCCCTGAGTTCTGTGAGCACTCTAACAAATTGATTGAACCTAAGTAGGGAGACATGGAAATCACTGATTTGTAGCCAAATAACACAGAAGTTGTGGGTAACCTGAGAACCTACTACGTGGGATTGGTTTCTGAAGTGGGGTGGGAACAGTCCTGTGGAATGTGCCTTGAATCTGTGGGATCTGACACTCTCTCCAGGGAGACAGCAACAAAACTGAGTTAAATTATAGAACACTCAGCTGGTGTCACAGAGAATTGTTTACTGTGAGGATAAAGCTCCCCACATTTGGTGACCAGAAGTGTCAGAAAGGAAGTGGTCTGAGTGAGTGTGGTAGGAGTGTGGCAGGAGGACAGACATAAGAGGGAAGAACTGGGTTTTTCCCTTCCTCAGGAAAACTGGGTTTTCCTAACTCAGCCTACATTGCTCAATTTTAGCAAGCATTCTGTTAAATCAGTTTTGAGAGAGTCCCCACCCTTGATATCTAATCACCTTCTATATCTAGTCGAATTTCTCATCCCCAGATGGTATGAGATAGCTTCAGCTTGCCTTCAGCTAAAACCCCATTAGGTCAGTTTAGCAAGAAGTCCCCCCACCTTTGATGCCCCTCCTCTTGGTAATTTCCCATCACTGACTCCCTCTTCTCCAAAACCTTCTCTTTGGCTACAAATCTTGTTGGCGTTGTATTCACAATTTAGCCCAGCTCTGTACTGAGGCCTTTCTTCTCCTATTGCCATAGTTGTGAATAAAATCTAGTTTAACTACTGTCCAGCTCTGGCTTCCTTTAACAATAGAAAGATTAAAAACAGGGCTTGATTATTTGAAATAGAAAAAAAGTACTTAGCTTCAGTTATCTTTGGTGACCTAGATAAGAGAGTATCACCTAATGAACAGAATATGGTATTATTTCAAGTCTCAGGATAATTCTTTATTGAATTTGCTTATGTCATTTTCTGAAAATGTGTATTTTCTTAGCCTCACAAACACCATGATAAAACAAAATTGAATATGACATCTATTTTATAATAAATCTGACCCTGTTAGGAAATATAAATGATATTATAGCCACCATAATGAAAAGCATGATGGAACTTGTTGCTATATAGTATCATCTCCAGGTCATTTGCCAATTGTGCCCAGAGTTATGGTGTGCTAGACAGTTTTAGGATGAAAATCAAATGGACCCCTTCTTTGCACTGAAGGAGTATATACATTAAAAATACCATTTTGTAGATATCCCAGTGTAGATACCCCAGCAGTTAACATTGCTGTAATTTAGTTCCTGCTTAAAATTAATCTAAAGCCGAAACTAATCTAAGAGAGAACAATAGGTGCTGTGTCTTGGAATCTGGTGCGAGTCATAAGTGGTGTGACAAGGACTGCAAACAGTTCCCATTATCCTTTCTAAGGCAAACCCAGATAAGGAACACACCCTGAGACTCACGTCACCAGATGACTTGATGAGACAAAAGAGAAACTTTAAGAGGTAATTAGCTTGCGATTGTTTAGCTTGATGAAAAACTCATCCTATTATCATTAATCGACGCCTGGCTTTTTGCTTGCTGTAACTTAATAAAAGCGCAGGGGAGCACTGACTTGGTGCTTAGTCTCCAGAGGAAGTCTAAGCCCTTTGCATTAAACGTCATTCTGACTCAGTTTCTCATTTTCACAGTCCCCATTATTTTCTCTTTGCTAAAAAAGAAAGTAGTTATACACATGTAATAACATAATCTAAATTCCTTCAAAAATAAATTATGACTTGGTATATAATATCTCGGGGATCCCTGTATTTTTCATTCTTAATGTTCATTACAGTATGGAAATATTAATGTGTTTTGTTGTTTATTTACTCAATGTGCTCTTGTCCCTGCTGCACAAGGATGTAAATCTGGAATGGGCAGAGGGGCTGTCATTCACTCTTGTTTATTGCAGGCAAACTTCCAATATCTAGCATTATGTATAGCACACAGTAGGCATTCGATCAATATTTGTTGAATGTATAACTGAATAAATCTACTTGATAGGTGGATTAAAGTCTGTAAGGGTAAGGACTTTGTTTATTTTATTCAATAATGTATGCCTGGTACATGGTACTATACTTGGAACACAGCTGAATGAACAAAAGAGAAAAAAAAGAAAGGGAGGTAGAGAGAAAAGAAGGCAAGGAGGAAGAAAAAATAATGCAACAAAAAACTAAATAAAGTCCTAAAATGTTTGTTTTCTTCAGCTTTCATGAGTAATTACATGAAAACCATCGTTATACATATTTTCCATATAAATAGAAAATTTGGTTCTACTTTGATAAAATGAAAATTATATGAATTATAAAATTATCTTTGTAATTGCCAAAAATTTGCTCTTAACAACAAATCTTTGTGAAAGAAAAATGAGACTACATGTACTTAGATGATATTCTTAGAGGCTTTTTTCTACTAAGTGGAGAGCCAGGGCTTAAAGTCTTGTCTATTAGACAATATGTTTTTCTTCCTAACCAACAATAATCATAATTCAGCCTGTATAATACTTTCCACTTTATCCAGCTATGAAGAACTGGACAAAAAATATTGTTAGAAGAAAAAGCTCTGCAGTGAGAGTATTGGATATAGCAGACAAACTAGAGGCATACAATTTTATCTTAATTAATCATTCCATTGACTACATACTATGTACCAGGCACCTTTCCATGAGTTAGAAATCACAATGAACGGAGCAGAAAAAAAATCCTAGTCATCACTGAGATGCCCATTCTATTGGGGGAATTAAATGTATCATCAAATATTACAAATGTTGAACAAGCATTCAATGAAAAGGGTGAATAAACACACACTTTCATCTCCCTCTCCCTCGTTCTTCGTCCTCTTTTACTTCTCCATCTCTGTCCTACACAAACACACACAAACACACACACATGTTTTTTACCAGTTCTCTATATACCTTATCCATTCTCCACCTCCTGTTGCTCAAAGATAATCAAGATTAAGAGCTGGATATATACTGTATATAACTTTGTGCTTATAGAAAACTTGAATCATATGCAAGTGTGCTATATGCTTATTTTTAAAGTGAATATCATAATTACTATTGAGAAGGCACATATGTCATTTAGCCTGCTATTTATTACTTATGACTTTTTGCATTTTAAAATTAAAGTATATCTACATACAATAAAATGTGCCCTTTTTACTGCAGTGTTTTACAAGTTTTGAAAAATGTGCATGGGTGGTAACCACCACAATCGAGATACATGATAGTTTTGTCACCCCCAAAACACCCTTCATGTTCTTTAGTAGCCAACCCTTCCCCCACCGAAAACCTGTCAACCACTGATGTGTTGCAAGAATGTCATACAAATGGAATTACACATGTGAATATTAAATAAATGTTAGTTATTATTGCCATATGCCATACATCACTGGATTTAAGAAACTAAGGACTATAGGATATATATGTATACATTGGATATATATATAGGATATACATATATATATATGTACATATATATATATATATATGTATGCCTGTATCTACAAACACATTCTTAACATTAGGAAACAAAATTTAAAAGTTAATATTTAACATAATGCTTTCTTGTCAATCATAACATGAATGCTCATGATGTAAAAAATGATTTTTTAATCACCAAAATATGATATTAATGTTTGTTTCCACAACACTGGGGTCATTCTGCGTACATTCTCAGCACTATCGTCACTTAAAATTTCACATCATGGTCTTCTCTTCAGATCAAAAGAAATGGAGCTAACTTGCTCTTTTTAACTGTTGAATAAATACTGACTTCACTTTATTCAGCCATTCCTATATTGATATTCAAGATGTTTGAAATTCCATGCTACTACAATCCATATCAAAATATTTGTCTATATATTTTTGTTTCCTAGTGCATTTATTTCTATCAGAAAGAATGTGGTGAAAGGTTCCATGTATTTTAAATTTTCATAGAAATTTCTAGTATATTATCCAAAATACTTGAGCAATTTACACAGCAGCTACTATGTAGAAAACATGCCTGTTTCCCTAAATTCTCATTGGATATAGTCACTTTTTAAAATTGTACAAAATGGTATTTCATTTCTTCTTCTTATTTTTTCTATCTACAAGTAAATTATAGTTTGATCTTGATCCTAAGAAAGGAACTTAAAAGTAAATAAAAGATTGTTTATTGAGATTTTCATGGCAACTATGGTGTAAGAAAAATAGGAGACAAAGAGAAAAATACCAAGATTAACATTAAAGAGAAGAAAAACCTGTGCCTCACTGAAAATATTTGGTTGAAAGATAGTAACTCAAATTTCTTTATAAGTGGGGTTAGGAGGAAATTTTATGTTTGCAGGATCCTGTATATTCAGATAACTGAAAACTTTCAAGATTTTAAAATATAAATAAGAAATTATTTGTTTCAAAGACATTCTAGATTTTCAATTAAATTAATCTAAATACTAAATTCAGATTTACAAAATATATTTTTAAAATTCAGTTCATGCAAGTTTACTTTGAAAAATGCACACACAAGAATTTACTGAAGAGTTTATCCTTTCCCATCTGTCCTTATTTTATTCTATTTATGTTTTAATGTGTACCACCATCTTTTCCATGAAGGCAATACCCTAATCTATCTGCATGAAACAGGTAACTATTTATATTGAATAGTCAACGTCTACTTTAATGTCACTCACTAGGAAATTATTTCCTGAATATTCAGTATTTGTGAGGTGTCTTTCAGATTCAAGAACCACTATAAAGTAATTTATGGGGAAATAATACTTTCATATCTACTTCTCTCCTGCTCCTATAAATATTTTAAAATAATCATTCTGCTTTGTGAAAAAATGATATTTTTAATAACTGCCATTTTTTCCATAACTCTATTAGAAGACTTTTTGACAACAGAATTAAAATGTGACCCAATATGCCATATGAATATTGCCTAAGAATATCAAATAGGGATACCTTGGCTGATAGGAAATGCAAATCTCCTAAGAAAGTGAAACTACGAGAGTGAAGGCAGTGGAATCAATAAAACACCACAAGTATAAGCACAAAGATGTATAGATAATTCTGTGGGCTTGACAGTCTCTCAAGTCATTTTAGAGTTTTTAAAAGAGAAATGGAATCGAGACTCAATGCTTTTGATACCTAGATATTAAAAAAGTAGACTATAACTTAGCATCCTTGTAGAATTCTTGTAAAGAGAGAACTCAGTAAATATTTGTGAAATTAATTAATAAATAAATTCAAGTTTGCATTTTATGTGTTAAGGCGGTATAGGGTATCATATAAACGCACCAAACTCCATAAACTCTGCCGCTTGCTCTTTTCAGGTAATACCTTTTGGATGTCTTGCAAAACAGTATATATTTATTTTCTTGTCCTATGTGATGGCTGAATAACATCCCACTTTATAAATGTACCATCATCTATAGGAGTTTGAACATACTAGTTATTTCTATACTTTTTTACAATTGAAGTATAATTGACATAAAATATCCTATTAGTTTCAGGTGTACAGTCTTAGTGATTTGATATTTTTATACATTACAAAGCGATCCCCATGATAAGGCTAGTTACCCTCACTCACCATACAAAGTTATCGCAACATTGTTGACTATAATCCCTATGCTGTGCATTACATCTCCATGACATTTATTTTGCATCTCTTAATTCCCTTCACCTATTTTGACCACCCCCCACAAACTCTCCCCACTCTGGTAACCAAAGTTTGTTTCCTGTATCTATGAGTTTGTTTCTGTTTTGTTTGTTCATTTGTTTTGTTTCTTAGATTCCATATATAAGTGAAATCATAGAGGATCAGTCTTTGTCTGACATTTCACTTAGCACAATACTTTCTAAGACCATCCATGTTGTTGCAAATGGCATGATTTCATTCTTTTCTATGGCTTAATATATATATATATACACATACATACATACATACATACCACATTTTCTTTATCCACTTATCTAGAAATGGACAGTTACATTGTTTCTATTCTTATGCTCTTTAAATTTTTAGTGAATAGCCTTGTACAGGCATCATTTCAATTAGCAAGCTATATATTTATATATGTATATATAGAGAGAGAATTTTCATTTAAGTATGTACTGAATGAAATAGTAATATTTTATATGATACATAAATATATAAATTGGGAAGTGTGATATTCAGGCAAATCATTGAGTAGAAGGTCAAAGGGCTATGTGTATTTAAATGTTAAATATTTGTTAAATTTCCTTCCCCAGGGACTGGCCAATATATGTTACCATTTTTCTTATACTGAGAAAGGTGTATTTTTCTGCTCCTCTTTGAGGACATCATTATCTTCTTTAATATCTACATTTACTTTAAATCAAATGCTACTGATTCAAGCTTAAAAGAGCTTTTTGTATCCTTCTAGTCTCCTTAATGCCCTGGTTCCTACCCTTGGATTTCCCACCATTCTAAACTCTCCTGGTCTATTACAACAAAGCAGGAAGAAATATTTTCTTAACTATCTCCTGTGCTCATAATTCTGCAATGATTTTCTGCTTAACTTAGTTCAAAATCTAAAACAGTTACTACAGCCTCTGCCCAATTCTCTAAAATCACCTGTCATTCTCCCTCCCGATCATTACAATACAATCATCCTGATGTTTCTTCAGGCCCTGGGATGCCATTTTTAACAAATCCCTAAGTGGCCATATACTCTTTCCTTTATCTAGAATATCTTCACTCGCAATCTCCTTGCTATAATTGGATAACTATCTTTTTTTTCAGACTTTTACTAACCCTCTATTTTAGTTTAGGTTTTCCTCCATAGTCTCACCTGACTCAAGAACTCAGATACATAGTTTATCTGCAAGATGATCCCAGAAAAGGGATAAATTGGGCAGAGTAAGACTGAGAAGAGAGGACAACAAAATGTACATCAACAATCAATCAACCAAGTTTCATTCTAGCAGCAACTCTGAGAAACTGTGAGATATAAATCAGGTTTATTCCAGTAAATTGTGAGGAGGCTAGACAATAATCTAACAACTCCCATTCCTCATTGATGGAGGCATGCTCTCCATATTTAAGTATTTCATCTGAATGCAACTGTGCAAGTTAACATTGTTCTGGAAAATGCTCTCTGACAAAGAATTAGAGAAACAGGTTCTTGAAAGGGAAAAGGGACAGATGCTGAAAACTTCCTTAATTTGCAGCTATAGCTGAACACAGATAAGTTTATGGAATATAGGGTGAATACCCTATATGAAAAGGGTCTGTTATAGTTCAGCTCTTGAACCATACAAACCTATTGATTTGTACTCCACATGGCATCTAACCTGTTACTGATTTGTTGGATAACTGGCAGCCACATCTGACAAAATGAGTTAAATTGAGCAGATAGTGAAACAAGCTACATAGAATCCCTCCTGCTACAACTCATACCAAGGCCATATTGATATAAATATTTGTCACTGTTTACCATTGTAGATCTCTTTTCACCCTTGTCTTGCACATATGCTGTTTACATAGTTGTGTACTTTTTTGAGGTGATGTCAGCAATTCATTTATAGCATACTAAGTTTGAGATAACTATTAGATAATAAGACAAGATACTTAACGAATAATGAGTAAATCTATCTGTAAATCTGGAGAAAGTTCTGGCCTAGATATTAAAAAAATTATGTAATTAGGGGTGCATAATGAATTTAGAACCATGGAGTTGAACAATATAGGAGTGAATAAAATGAAAAAAAAACTTCTCAGTACTAGGACCTAAGGCCAGAAGGCACTGCAGTACTTAGTTTGGTCCTTTGAGAATGAAAGTCATTGAGATTAGAAGAAAATATGTTAATTTGATTCCATGAATGCCCAGTAAAGTTTTTTAAGAAGCAATATATGTTGGATTTAGCAACATGGAAATAATGATTACTCTGAAAAAGAAGATACAGTAGAACAATCAGAGAGAACCTGACTGGGCTGTATTCAAAATAGAATAGAGGTGAAAAGAACTGGAGGCATATGGTGTAGAAGAGTACGTCAAGGAGTTTTACAAAAGAGAAATGATGAAACAGCTGGAACAGGAATGGGATTTGAAAATGTTTTGTTTGGTTTTGTTTTTAAGGTTGAGTAAATGACAAAGTGCTTGAACGTTGAAGGGGTTGATCTAGTACAGAGGGAGATGTTGACGAGGCAGGATATGAAAGGGGGAACTGTGGGAGTAATTGTTTTAGGAGCAAATAGGTTGATATATAATGAACTAGTTGAGTGTTTAGCCTTTGGTAGGAATCCAGACAGTCCAGCCACAGAAATAGGCAACTCATAGTATATGGGCACAGATCCAGGTAGTTGCTCAGATGTAGGCATGGCAGCTTTTTTATCAGTGAATTAGGAAGCAAAGACATCAATCGAGAGTTAGGATGAAGGAAATGGTGTTGGAGATTTGAGGGAAGATTAGAAGATACAAACGAATATTCTATAAAGAGAGTGCTGGACCATGTAATGTTGTAGGGTGAATAGAAACATTAAGGACTTAATGTTGTTGGTCATTGATTTAACTGACAACTGTATCCATGCTTGTTTTTTTTTTTCTCCAGCTAAGTTTAGCTACTGCCCAAGCAAGTAGAAGAATTGTTTTATTCGGAAGTTTCCTTTCCAGATGATTACAATGAAATTAGAGAGGGAAGCATAATACATGAAAATGATAGACAATGGCATTTAAGCTGTGTAAAGGCAGAAGTGAAGCAATGAAGCTAATGACAGGCTGAAAAATGGATTTTAAGTCCTGAAATCCTGAATGGGTATGAAACTTGTATAAGTCAGGAGACTAGAATGAATAATCGAGAATGTTTGTGAGGGCCTGAAACTGTTTCTAAATTGAGACTGGGAAGGCCTTGCAGTTACTTGTATCCATACCATCTATGGTGTGACCAGACAAGTCAGGTTTTGTGTATCTAGAATAGAATAAAAATAGATATGATTTGTTCACCCTTATATGTATACAATAGTTCCTTAAAATCCTGGAACATGGCAAGGGCTCAATTAAAAAAAAGATGTTCAGTGAATTAATAAGTGAAGGAATTCATACACCACTATAAGCAGTAATGCTGATTAATGTTAATTTTTACTGTTTTTTACCAAATACTGAGAAAAAATTTAATCACAGAATTTATAACTCTCTTAAAGTGTCAATGTTTTATAGCTGAAGACCACCAGGAACACATTAATATGCACCATGGGGGACCATAGTGTGCCTCCATTATGGTATGTTAGCACGAATCTTCCATAGGTTTTGTTTTCATTGGGTGATTGGGGGGAGAGTATAAAAAACAGAAGGTTGCTCTAGATTGGATACTGTCAGAAAGTAGGAACAACTTTATGATTGGGTAACTTATGCTTATCTATAGGGCAGGAGAGTGGAAGCAGGAAAAACCTATAAGTGGTAAAGAAGTAGTAGTCACTGATTTGACCAAGAGAAGTGATGTTTACTTTTTTTTGTGCCACAGTGAATTTGTTTCTGTGTGTGGTTTTAAGAAGTGAACTTGCTTTGTCTTATTTTATCTGGTCTTTATCTGTCATATACTTTTTTCCTAATCAGGGAATATTATTTACCATGTTTTTAATGGGAAAAATGCATATTTCATTACTATTTTGCTCCTACTCATCCTTTCCTAGTTCTCTTTTCTAACTGAATTTAGCTATTATGTTTTTTGCTATTATGTTTTCAACATTCCATTTTTTCTGGAAGAAGACACATACATTATAAGAATACTATTTGTTTTTATCTATTAAACATCTAAAAATTAATGCAAAGATAATTTTAAAAGTGTGTGATCCATAATTATATGTCTCCTTGAAGTAAGGTTAACAGATACTTCTGATATTCATACATATGGATATTTATATGTGTGCATATGTGTAGGTAGTGTAAACAAGTATGTCTTTTACTTTTTATTATGGCATACTTCACTAGTCTCATTAAAATTTATGCTTGTTGAATCTGATCAATTTTGTGCCCATCACTCAATCTTGACTTAAAGTAAAATTAATGTATGAGCAACTCTAAACAATTTAAATCAGAAGGCTTCTTCCGAATTTTGACTTAGTATACCAGTTCACATAGTTTTACAAATTATATCTGGTCTTATTTAGAAGACTAAGCATTTAAGTTATCACATTAATGACCTTTCTGAATACCTCACATTTGGTTAATTCTTACCTGAGGAAAATGTTGAAGACAGATTGACACTAATATGCAGTTTTGGAGACAGAAGTTTTTAGAAAATATTTATTTTAAATAACTTTAGGATTATTATTGTCTTCTTCTACAGAGTGACTAACATTTTTGGGGGCACAAAGGTATTTGTCCATCACCCCTTTCCTTTCATCACATTTTTTCACTCTGTCCTCAACCATAACTTTACCCCTTGTTAGTTTTAGTGCCTTCCATCACTACATAAAATACATAATATGATACATAAAATTACTCAAGGCCTTAGAGAAATCAATGCTATCTCTAAAATAGTAGATGCCTTAATGGATTATCTTTTTTTAAATATACTTTGCATTTATAATATCCTCTGTGATATTAGATAAGCTGTCTCATTTTTTTTTCCCCAGTTGGGGGAAGGAGTCTTATGTTAGGCAGTGGAGAACACAAACCAGAAATATAAATAAATAAGGAAACTCATACTCTGTGGAATAAACTAGTATCAGAATTATTTTGCTATTTTATACCCTCCATGGCTTTCATCCTCTCCATCAGCTACTGCCTTAAAACATGTTATATTTCTCAGATTGCCATCTCTAAGTTTTTAAAGCAATGCATGGAAAAAAATACTGAAAGGCAAAAACTTAGATTAGTATGGAATTGTCTTCGGAGGTCATGGAGTTTACTCCAGTATAGAAGTTCCATAATCTACTGGCAGGCAGGCAGAAAGAAAAGAAGAATGGATGGAAGGAAGGACTTACACTTGTGCAATAACTTGTGAAAATTCACATATTTATTCCTCCAGGTCAAAATTATCCTTATTAATATTTTAGTGACAGATGCTACATGAAAAGTAACAGAGAAATCAGCATTTGGCATGTCTAATTAACAGATTATCAATGAATATAAAGTCAAAACATGCTATTATCCAAAGAAAATTATTACAGGTTCTCATGTTTTGCAGCTGCTGTATAACTGTCAACACTACAAAGATTGTGTTGATATTTAATTATTATTTGGGACTCCATTATGCTGATATGGCTAAATAATCTATGAGAAAGTAATAAATTTATGAGGCACATATTTATGAAGAGAGAATTGAAAACATTTTGAGATAAAATTTAAAAAAGATAAGTACTTTTACAAAATTGTATTATGCATACATGCTCAGTATGATGAATGTATGAAAAATTATGGTAAAGAAAAAAATCGTTGTTTTAATTTTTTAATATTTTATATAAAGTGAAGATACAATTTCATATTTTTGAAATAACTAATTAGTCCTCAAGCCATTAAAGTCTTAACAGATTTACATTTTACATTAATTTGTTAAATCCCATTCTGTTTATGTGCCATTAATTTAGTTTTTTAATTTTGCAACAGAATCACACTATTATAAGAAATGAGAATGCATAATACTAATACCTGAATGTGAAAAATTCCTTTTTAAATTTATTTTTCCCAAATTTTCAATAATTTTCAAACGGTCCACATTTGGTTGGAATTGGTTTATGTAGCCTAAAAATTTAGTTTAAGGATAATTCGCTGTGCATTAATAGTTACAAAGCTACTCTATTCTTTTGAAAAAATATAATTTTCAGTTTATTGCTTTTCTCATATGGGTATTATATTTACTATAATTGCTTCTGCATCTTAAGTTTTTACTGTTTTAGGTTGTGATCTAAGTGCACTCTTTACTCTTATATTTTCTAAATGGTAATTGTATGAAAGACAGTTACCAATTTTTAATATTCAGAATATAACACTTCAGTAAATATCATTATTGATGTAAATAATTTTCAAGGGTCATCTGTAAAATACATTTTTCAATAATTGACTTTTCAATATATCCCAAACTTTCAGAACAAGGAATATGATTTATTTCTTAACAATTTTTATAAATCCAAATATTCTTCATTTTAATTGTCTAGATTCATTAAAACATTGAATTTTTAACCAGAGATTATTATCCATTTTTCAGATAGTTTTCAAAGTATATACATTTCATGTTTTAAAATGTTTCCCATGTATGTTCTACCACTTAGTCCTTTCTCTTTTTAATTTCTAGAGTACATGATTTTTTTCCCATTATAACATTTTAAATACACGATTAACTGCATTCTTATAATTAAAGGACCTGCTTTCTATATTTTATTCTATTTTATTACCTCCTCCCCATTTTATTAATTTAAATAAAACTTTTTTTTAATTCTGGGATGAAGGCTAATTAATTTTCTCTCTTGTGAATTAAAATATTTCAGGTTGTAGATTTTTTTCATTGAGGAATATCTGCATATGCACACATATATATGTTTCAACTTCTGATACATTTCATTTCTAACTTGAACAAATGCATTTTAAGACTTTTAAAGAGTTGTCATATTTAAGGATTGCTAATTTAATTTGTACTGTTAATTTTTAGATATATTGTATTAAACTAAAAATATAGCACAATTACAGTATACAATTAAAAAAATTCAATGACAATTTCTTTGTGTTCTGTTCCATGATCATTTTTTTTAAATTATTATCATCATTTGGAAAATTTTCATTAGAGATTCTAAAAGAAGTCATGTTCTCCATGTATAGAACATAAAATCAGATCATCAGTATTTTTAATTTCTTGCTAACAGTTAATGAATGTGTGTGCATATTTAATCCCTAGATTATAAGTGCTTTGCCCAATAACACACAAAGAAACAATACTAATGAATGTTTAATATATAGTAATGGCTAGAAATTTGAACTCCTTTCTATATCCAATATGAGGCAAAGTTAAATTTTAATTATTGATGCTTTTATCATGAAAGTGTCACTTAGCTATGTTTGCTGATTATTATTTTCACCTAAATATCATTTCTACACAAGTGATACTTTAAGGTCTTAAAAAAGTTCTTCCACTAAAAGGGGAGAACAGTGCAGTGGGAATACAAAAGATACAGGCTATAAATACCTTATTCTTTGACTTACTAGTTTCTAACTGTAAATTGTTTTACAATTTGTCATGTATATTTTTAAGTTTTTGTAAAATGTGAAGAGTTCTACAGGTGTGTATTAGCCTATTGAAAATGAAATTGACAGGTATAGAAAGAATTCTATCATTGCCAAGCAGTGGTATGTTCAGATAGCTAAATAAGTGTTAAAATTTAAGGTATAATTTTTCTTTTCAAGTTTCCTATTTAATTTTATCATGACTAACCACATTTGACTTTCATTCAGTGAAAAAAACTCTAATAATTGAAACACTTAAAATCTTAATACTCTAATTATTAAATAAATATATCTTAAGAATTTAAGTATTAAGATAGAAGATAAAATCTCACATATGCCTGTTTCTTTTCCCAAATAATACTGTGACCTGTAGTCCAAAGTGAAATAAACTGTGAATAAGGAGATTGGCAACTGACATTTTCCTCCCATCATTCTGCATTCCTTATTTCACTGTAGAGGCCCAATATGAGGCTTGTCACAATCTGTATCTGTCACCTCAAGCGAATGAACAACTTTCCAATATGTTCCTGACAGCAGGATTTCAGCCATGTGGGAGGATCTGGGAACAGTCCCTTGATTGGCACTTCAAATATCCCTCATCAGCTCCATAGTGGTTTCAATCTTGCTGAAGAACTCAGGTGTTCCAGGATGGGTATTTTAACTGTTTCTGGGCTGATTCTTTTTTAATCTTAAAAAAAATTTGAGAAACATTTTTTGTTCTAATGCATATAATGTAAGTTTGAATTGGAGGAAATATTAAATGTCACTTGTCCATTTTATAATTTATCAATTCCTTTTATATAGGTATGCTACTTCTAGTATTCAAAGGGCAAATATGTTCTTTAAAAATGATTGATACAAACTTGCTGGCTTATACACATTTACTAAGTAGGCTTATTTTTACATAATTTTTAAAATTAAATTTAGAGCAGAGATCAGATTTTGTAAGAGTTACCTATCCTTTCTCTTACTGCTGTGAATATTAATAATTATGTCTGTGGGCAAATTTCAATCATTTAAGCACTTAATAAACATCAACCATATGAAACATGACAGGAATTCAAATATCTCATTCTGATCACCTCACTGATTTATAATGACTCCTTAATATATGTAGTAACATTTCCCTTATGATAAATAGTGAAGAAATGTAACAGTATTTCAATACTTAGGTACTATAAAGTTTGTAAGTGATAATATGACAAAGTATTGGTGGGGACTGAGTGGTCTTAAAACATCCACACCATCTGGATTTATTTTATAATGTGAGATTTGTTCAAAGTTGACTTACAGGTTTAATGCTATATTCACCCACACGCATTTGATCACTCTGAAAGGTCGTCAGTATAAATTAATCAATCCAATAAAGTAAATGAAGATATATAAATTTTATCAATAAAAATTTTTAATTTGCCTATATTATTATTCATTTAGAGTAAGGAAACATATTAAAAGCAGATACATGTCAAGCATTTAAAGTATGCAGTATGCTTCAATAAATACATTACACAGCAACTAATAATTTCAACATTTAGTGGGTAGGAAGGGTAATATGATTTCTTAGTTATTAATAACACAATAAAATAATGGAGAGCACCTATACTATATATATTCCTTAAGATCCAGCACACAGATAAAACTGAAATAATTAATTTTAAAACAAATTAAAAGTGACACTTAACATGCAGATAAATAGCAATAAAGATCTTAATTTTTTTAAATGTCATTCAAGTGTTACATATCATCATTTTAATACATCCAGTGTCAGGATATTGCTAACATGGAAAGAAGTAAAAAGAGGGAGACAAAGAAAATTATATTCTTTGTAAGATCAAAGATGACAAAAATAATAGGATAATAAAAATAGACTTCGAAATTTCATTATGAATATAATTTGACATAAGCACCATTTTGTCCTTCCTTACTCTATAATGCTCTTAAATCTGAGCCTCAGGAAAATATCAAGAGGGACCAACAGACCTCTGAAGCTGCCTTCCTGTCAACTGACTCTATGACCTATTAAAGACCAGACCTTAATTACTATAATAAAATTATTACTGAAGATTGATTTAGAAAAAAATCTTCCCTATCCACAACCCACCACCGTTTATTCTTCTCTTCCCCATGTAATAGTAAGAATTGGCCTTGAGAAACTGTTCCTCATATTAGAGACAAACTTGTTTTGAAGTATATTTTTCAAAATATTAACATGAAATTCTCTTGTCCTATGCTTTGAGTTTTGTCTCCTTAAAGAAATCTATTTTTTAAAATCCATTTAGAAAACCATTGTTCCTAACAATGAATATGTACACATAATTCTGACCTCCTACTGCTTACATATTTATATAAGGTTTTTTAACAGCCTAACATTTATAGGAAAAGAAATGTGTTTCAATAGGCTAGTCTGCACCAGCATTAGAAATGGAAGGTAGCCACTCTTTTCCTAATAAAGCAGGGTTGCTTGGTGCTAACAGGTCAGGATGGAAGCATTTCTAAACAATTTGGAAATAAAATGCATGCTGAGACAGGCATCACATATTTAATCATGTAATTATTATTTTAAAGGATTATGGAATAGGAAAAAAATAATTTTAGCAAATGTTTACTACTTCTGGACTATTTGAACCTTGGAAAATGAAAATGTATACAGACATAAGCTTGAAGTACAAATATAACACACATATTTATTTTCCATTTTAATATTCCAAGAGCATTTTTTGACATTACTTCCTAATCCAATGTAGCAATCTGGGTTCAATGGTTAAAGGATCATGGATGACACTTTTGAATTAATGTTAATATTGCAGATGAGTGTTCCAATGGACTGTGTCAGTTTCATGATGGCCCTTAAACACTGAGGCTGCAACCTTCTGTTATAACTGATCACAAAAGTGTCACCCTCATTTAATGAACAGGGATATCCACAGAGTCCTGACATTAGCTTACAGGATGATTCTGGGTTGAATGAGAGTTCCTGCATAGGAGAAGTAATAGGTAATTAGGCAAGTGGTGGACTGTGGTAGCTGAAGAGAAGGAAAAGAGCTGGCAGCTTCAAACACATTCTATATATTCAAATGATTTTAGTGACAAACAACAGCACAAAAAGGATTTCTTACTGGGACTCGAAAGACGTCCAAATAGCCTATATATATCAATAAAAAGCACAGTACAGTATTTTCTTCCTTAGACATAGTGAAATAAAATTAACATAAACTGGATGTTTCAATCCCTCACACTTCTACTGTATTTTCATTTGAAAAGAGTTCAACTCACATCATAAAAGCAGGAACAAAGAGTACAAGTGGAAGGCACTGAAACACTTCACTGACCATATTCACTGCATTCTGACTTGGGTCCTAGGCTCTTTTCTTTATACTTGGAATAGGATCTGATTTAAATAATTCACCATGCTGAGAGCTGATTTGCTTTATTTTTTTGTTATACAATGCATTGCTTTTTATGGAGTAGCTGGTAAATAATTTTAAGAAATAATAAGAAAGTTGTTGGCCCACATTTTCAAAATAAAAGAGAAGGAAAGGAAAAGAGAGAGGGAGGAAGTGAGAGAAAGGAGGTTAGGAGGGATGGAATAAGGAAAATAGCTTTTGAAGGCACTAAGAACAAATCACACATGTGTATTTTTGGTGTATTATATGAGATAAGAAATGTGAGTGTAAACAAGGAGGGAAAAATATAAAACAAACTTTAGATATACAATGAGAACAAAGGATTAGCCTTCTTAAATTTTCTATTGTTTTTTCAAAATATTTTAATATATATATTTTCCTCATTACATACATATAATCCATATATTTGCTCATTATTTAATTAAAAAGATGAGGCAACATGGCATAGATATGTATATATTATATAATCAAGTATGTTGATTTTTATAGATCATATATTTGATATATAAAAGCAAAATTTCTATATATTCAAATGTATTTACATACATAAAAGCATATGGTATGAAATATGAATTCATATACAATTAGAGAAAATTCATGTTCTTTAGGGTTTAAACTTATTTCTTTAGAGAGTTAAAGAAAATGGTCATAACAAATGTACCGCCTGTCATTTCTGTCAAGGGTGATGTTATGAACAGGTAGACATTTGGGTCATTTCTTCTGTGATAAGGTAGGATTGAGTGAAGTTCAAAGTTGTTTCAAATGAAATATGATGGGCTAGATTTCCAGCATTAAAACTTTTTAGCGCAACAAAATGTAGTATAGAAAAAAACCCATTTATAATTAAACCCTTTCAGTTGCTAGTAGTATAACTTCAGGAACATAACTTAAAATTCGTATGACTGATTTTTTTAATTTGAAAAATTGTAATAATTCTTACTCTATAAGGGTATGAGTAATACATATAACAAAATGTATAATTGTTTTAGAATTAGGAGGGGCTTGGTCAAACTTAATGAGTAGAACTTATCCAAATGAAGAAAACTGTAAACTGCTTGCTTCCAGGAAGATGAAACAGAAAGTCAGTATTTCTGGAGGGCCTATACAAGACAGAGAATGTAGGATGTGATGGGTCAAGTAGCATTATTAAGGATCTGGAGGGTTATCTATGCCATGCTAAAATGCTCAGAATACTTCCACAGTTAATATGTAACCATTGGTTGTTTTTAGCAATTGCCATAAGGATAAGACAACATGGGTGGCTTTGTATCGTAGAAAGCACTATTGAGGAAAGAGACTAGAAAGTTATTATAATAATCAAGCTGAGATCTGATGATCTTATGGCAATTTGGATTACAGAAGTACTAGTAGGGATGATAGTAGTGAATACATTGAAAAACAATCTCAAAATAAAAATTTAGAAGGATTTTATTATCCTTTAAATACAGAGATTAAAAATCAAGAAATAAAGTACAAAGATTTCATAAGTAGTTTGGTTTAGACAACTTGTGAATATATCTCCCTCACAAATCACACAGACAGGAAGCATGGCTGAACCAAAGTAAACTTCAGACATCCCAGAATACAGTTTCATCTGATCGCTACTATCCTTCACAACCTATTACATTTAGTAAAGCTCATCAGTACCCTTAAAAGGCTTATTTTGAGTTATGTAACATTTTACAGTTTTGTATCCTTTTTGTAGCCTAAGTTAACCTTATTTTACAGTTGAGAAGTTATTTTCATTGTTAGTTTTTGGCCCCACAGTTCAATCATCAGTGAATCATGCTTGCTTCTGCCACTGAAGAGTGTAGGTTGTTTAATATTACTAAGCACAAGTTTTCACCACTTTGAAATGGAAGTTAAATCTCTAAACAGATATGGATTAAGTGAACCAATACATATAAAGGTCTTAGCACAGTATCTATGACACAGTAAGTACTTAATCAGAAGTGTGTATTATTACTATTTATGGAATATAGGTAATTAGGGTTGTTCTATGACTCAATTATAATCACAGATTGTAACTGTGGAGGAAAAATATGTTTCCACCCTGGGGCAAATAACCTTTGAAGCTGAAATCTGGGAAAAATAAAGAGGGAGAAACCCTTTTATTGCTTACAAGCAGTCATCTACTTCTGTTCGATTGTGTCTCTTGCAACCTTCCTGCAAAAAGGACCCCACCAAACCTGTCTGGTCCTGGTGCACACTTGATCACCTACTGATATGGAGATGGACTACTTCTCTCCATCCCTTGGAAACACCTACTGATATGGTGATGCACTAAGGCCAGGTGAGAAATTCTAGAAACATTGCAATTTTACCCACACAGATGTAAAGACATTTTGAAAAAATCGATAATCCTATTATTAGTATTGTTAAAATATTCACAAATTGGTGTATAACTCCTAGTCCTTTCTTTGACCATACCAAGCATAGAATATATTAAAATGAGTGAACACATGAATAAAAGAAATAATGGTGTTAAGAGTTACTCCTTTAAGCATGGCTCCATTTGGCATATGCAATTTTTCTCTTAATGTCTTCAAACATTTACAACCTAGCTAATATGAAGTCTACCATCCATTATCAGGAAGCTGAGTCACCAAGCAGTTTACTGACTTACCCAATTACTAACATACTGTAAGGGCTGGGATTTAAATCATGCTGTCTAGCTCAAGAGGAGATGCTTTATTGCATCTCTAAGTATTAAGATTAATTTGCATTTATTCAGCACCCAAAAAACAAAGAAAACACCTTTAAACTACAAATAAATATAAACAGGATTTGTGGTTACCTGGCAGAAAAACATAATAGATCATAAGCATATAAATGAGCATTTAAACCCTTCACTGAAGAATGAATTACCCCATTTAGAGTAAAATGGTCCCTATGCTTCTTCTAGTTTACCATATTAAGTGGACAACCAGCATGTGGAGGTAGAAACTAGGTGCTTAAAATAAGATTCATTAATAAATACATGATTTTCTCACCCAGGATTTTCTAGTTTTGTCTTCTCTGGTAAGTGGTTTGGAGTCATTAAGGACATCAGATGACATGTATCCATCACATTGTCAATACCTTACCTTAACCAAAACAAATACAGGATCTTAGATTGAAAGACATATGACTAGAATTGAATCAGGTACTTAATTTGTTCAATAAACATTAATAAAATGTCCCAGGTGATGTTCTGTGCCCTCACTTTTAAATCATTAAACTCCTGAGGCAGAGGGACACATATCAAACAAAAGTGGCAATGCCACGTAAAGAAGTAATATCACAGTGCTCGTAAATTTGCATTGTAAGTGGCAACACTGGTGGCCTGGGAAAGTAGCAAAGACTTCACAGAGAGAAGTACCTTTGAGCTGTGTTTTAATAAATGTAAATGACTTCATTATCCAAAAGATGGATGGAAGGAGCATTTCTGACAGGAAATAGCATGTGTATAGACACAGAGCATTTGGAGGCAGGAAGAACATTTGAGACACTATTCCAATTGATTACAAGAGAGGAAATGAGAAAAAAATGAAAACATAATGGTAAATAACACAATTTTATACATACAGTCCAAGGAAAATATTGTTTTTAATGCCATATATCAAAGAAGTTTTGATATAATGTTAAAGAAAGTAAGAAATGATAGATGACAAGGAAAGATAGATGATGGATGACAGAAACTTTTTTTCTAGCATTACAGAGGCCATATTGATTTTATTAAAAGAGATCTAATGAACTAATAGTAAAGCTTGATTACATTTTGAAATAACCATTTTTGATTCATTATATATTCATCTGACAAATATTTGATTCCTTAAAGAAAATTTCCTTGGTAAATCAGGCATATATGCTAAGAAAAGATGCATTTTTATGTTTTCTAGCTTAGGTAATGCTTTCTTGCTAGCATGATTGAACAACTCATGTTGAAATCAATTAGTAACTTGAGACTTTGAATCTCTGAGTTTTCATGGCAACCAAACATGAATGAAAACCAAAAATATAATTAAAATAACAATACACTTCATATCAGTTAAATTCATTGATAGATATCAGAGCAAATAATAACTTCAACTTGAGATTCTCCAGACATTTTTATTTCATACTCCTGGATGGTTATCTCAAAAATCAAAGTATTATTTGACTTGAGAATGTATAAGATTCCTAATTACTATACAGAATGTGTTAGGTTCCTGTGGTTGTTGTAACAGATTACTACAATTTGTAGTGACTTAGAACAAGCGAATTTATTATCTTGTAATTCTGGAGGTCAGATGTTCAAAATGCATCTCATTAGCTAAAACCAAGGTAAAATCAAGGAACTGGCCAAACTGTATTCTCTGGAGGCTTGAAATCTGTCTTTTGCACTCTCACTGTTAAGAAACTTTTGATTACATTAAACAAACCTGAATTATCTGCTTATTTTAAGGTCTAATGATTAACAACCTAATTTCATCTAATCCTTAATTCTCCCTTGCCATGTAAGGTAACATATTCATAGTAACCAGAAATAAAAGCAAGGATTGGGAGGTGTTGAGGGCATTATTCTGCCTACTACACAGAACAAGAACATTAAAAAATAATTTAGAATATCATTTTATAGCTGGAATTTATGAGGACCAGGGAAGAAAAATAAGCATATTTATATAAAAGTGCTTATATGTTGGTACTTCAATATTTTGATGGCTACATTAGGCTGCTTCAACTTTCTTCACCCTTGGGATCAGTAGTCATATTTAATTCAATTTTCCAATTAAGAATAATTAAATTAATTACTTTCAGTCAGCCCTTGAGAATACATTCTTCTATTTTAATGGTGCATAGTTACTATGCCTCAGGAAAGGGAGGTTTACAAAATGTTTATTAACAGTCACAACTGTCAAAACTCTTCCAAATTCATCCCTAAAGTATACAGTTAAAAATTCATAGAATATATTCTCATAAAATGGCATTGGGGGAGTGTGAGAGAAGGGGGAAGAGAAGAGAAAAAAGGAAATGATGGTTTTGTCTAAACTAAGTTAGGAATTGCCTATTTTCCTCTCTGAGTCGCTGATTACAAAAGGAAAGAAAAAAAGAAACCTCTAAAGAAAGAAAACAAAAGGGAAAGGTGAAGGAAAGGAAGGAAGGAAGAAAGGGAGGAAGGGAAGGAGGGAAGAAAGGGTAATAATATTTTACTGTCTCGTAGTCCACTGTTTTCAGTCTGATTTTCAGATATAGGGAATGTGATCTAATTTTAAATGGTCAAAATTCTTGCATTCAGAAACCTCTAGTGCCTGTATGGCTCTTTATTCTTTAGTGGTTATCCCACCCATCTTTTTTTTTTTCAATTTGTATTTTAGTCTTCATCTGTACTATGAAGACCTCGAAGCCTTGGTTAATAGGATGTGCTGAAATTGTTTCTCCATATATTAACTTTCCTTGGAGGAGTGTGTCACTCAAGGTGGTACTCTTCTTACTACCATTTAAGTAGATTTTCCTCTATGCTGCTGCCTGCCACTCTTACCCATCATGGTGCTTTCACTGTACCTATTACCACTTCTGACCATCACTGCTGATGCTCCCATCCCACTGCTGATGCTCTCATTCATTCATTCACCATGGCATGCTTGCACTTTCACATGAACAAAAATATTATTATTAATTTAAGGGTGGTAAAAATAAACAATACATAATTTCCATCCCCAAAGATCTTATAATTTAGTTGTAGATATGATGAACACATAAAATAACTGTAATTTAAAAACCATAGTAATGAATATGAGAATAGTATCAAATGCCAAAACAAATTATCATTTTGTGTTGAAGTATTAAAGTCTGGTCCATGGAAATAATTCTAATTTGGCCCTGGGTTGCAAATATTGTCATTGTTAAAAATTAAACATTCTTGGTCTTGGACAAAGAAATAAAGTTAAACAGTAGGAGTTTTTAATTTCTAAATGACAATTTGGTATAGGAAATGAAATCTAGACTCAAAATACTTGTCTGGCTTTTGGTCCAAGTGATAAGGAAAAATTCTGAAATGTCCTAAATTAAGTGACTTAAGGGGAGAATGAGAGAAAGGGAGAAAAGCAAAGGTCATCAGTCAATAGCCATGGGCTGTAGCTAAACCAGAAACTCCAGGATCTTGTATGAAGTCATTTCATCAATCATCTAGAAGGTCCCTTGCATGTGACCAGTGTCTGACCATCATCAACAACACATCCACAGATTTCTCTACGGAGTAACCACCTTTCCCTACACTTCCCCCTTCATGTTAGCCCATCTTCTTTATCTGTAGTCAAAGTGAATTTAAGGAGCTTTCATTCCTTGAGATCCGTCATAAATGCATACCCTTTCTTGAGTCTGGCAGAGAAGTTGCTTCTGTTAACTGGCCCTGCTGCTGGTGATGCAGAAACTTCCTATCCCAGAACTCAGTCCTTTTTCTGTCTAGCATCAATATGGCTGTGGGGAAGTTGGGGTTCCTATGGCCAAGATCCTCACTGAACTTAAACCACCTGATGATGTAACTGGCCTCTTGCTAGGCTTCCACACCTTTAGGCAATAAGCTATTATTGCACTATACAGAGAGCTTGGCCCAGTGCTCTGGGTGGAGGCAGAGATGCTAGTGCTCGATCTACCACTAGGACAACAAGCCAGGTAATAAACCCTTCCACCCCAAAGAACATTTTGTTGTCAATTTCTTTGGTCACATTGAATCCATAGTAAAGTTGCCCGGAACTGAAACCCATTGGCAAGACAATTGGCAAAGTCGGCAGAGTTCACTGTTGACCAAGGAGAAAGACAGGCTGCCCTTATGGGAAGGGTGCTTCAGCAGGCTGCCCCTGTGAATGGGGAGACAGTGGATTGTCCCCCAATGGGTATGTGGTCAGAGGTGGCTTGCCTCCAAGAGGACTGGACCGCACCCCAGAACTGGAGGCAATGAAGGTGATACCTGAGGCAGTATGGATAGCCCTTGATATAGTAAGTAGGTCTTTTGAGGCACAGAGTGTCTGTGAGGCAGCAGGGACTGTGGGTTGGCTGCTTCTCACAGGATTAAAAAAGTTTACAGAATAGAAGGACATGCTCCTGAAATAGACTCAAGAAATGGTGGCATGAAAATATGAGCTGCAAACTTCTGTAATTTCCCTGAAGAAGGAAATGGCATTGATGCGAGAGGAGGCAGCACGAGAATGCCGGCAGAAAGGTGCCATTGAAGAGGTAAAAGATTCCTTTCAGAATGAGAAGGCAGTGCTGCCAGGTGCTCTGAAGGAGGAAAAGGCCATCAAGGAAAAAGATGAACTCCTGAGGGAAGCACAGGTGGAGGTGGCATGAGAATGCCAACTGCAAAGCATTGAGGTGAAGGTAAGAGAGCTGCTAAAGACTTAGCTAACATTGCTGCGAGGCATGGTAGAAAAGGTAAAGGTTGTAGCAGAGGAGGCACTTGGGGGAAGGGAGATAAAGGTGCCATCAGCCCCAGAAATGGAGGAGCTGGGGAAGGATGAAGGGGTGGTGCTGGAGACATGGACCCCTCCTGTACTGAAAGCACGCCCAGTGGTTGTAAAGAAAATACAGACACAGCAACTGAAAGTTCCCCAAGCAGAGGAGCAGCCCCCTCCCCATGTGGTGGACCACTCTATGGTCCGCCCCTATACTCAGGCTGAGCTGGTGGATTTGGGCTCCTGGTTTAGGCAGAAGCCCTCAGAGTCAATATCAGCTTGGCTCCTGTGTCAGTGGAACTTAGGGGTGGATGGAATTGTTCTGAAAGGATCAGAGATGAGAAAGCTGGCTTCCTTGACAGTGCAGCTCACCTTGAGGCAGCGATTACAGCATGCACATCAGACCCCAGGGAATCTCTCCCTCCTTGGTTGGCTTATGGCTGCACTTTGTGTTGCATGGCCCAATCAGGGTGATATACCATCCTCTCCTGTTAGATGACGGATGTATGTTGAGCTCCAACAGGTGTTACGAGAGCTAGAATAAGAAATGCCATCTATAGTCCAGAGAATTATGGCCCATATGAAGAAATTTTCACTACTGGGATGATAAATATTGTGCTTCAAATGGCTCCCACATCCCTCTTTAGGTCTCTAGTGGCAATTCTTTCCCCTCACTTAGGGCATCCCAAAGGTGACAGAGACAGTAGCAGACTTAGGAGAGGCTGAAGCAATGAGAACATTAAAAAAAATAAGGTCTGCTACTCATAAGAATAATTTAAAGGGCCCAATGAAGGTTATGAGGACCCAGATGTGGGTTGATTTAATATGGACAGGAGCAGATTGAAAGAAATTAGATGGGAAGTCAAATAGGATCTTACTAGAGCTATGGTAACAACTGAAAACAGAGCAGCAGTTCTAGCCATTAAGAACAAAGAGGCAGAGGTCAGAGACAGAGCCAAAAGTCCGGTCTGTGTGTTTGCAAGACCTCTTGCTGTAGAGCAAGCCAACCTCACATTAGCCCACATGGGAAGATGATTGGGGAACATGATTTGACTGAGAGGAAGGTCGAGGTATCTGCCCTGAGGGACCAGGGGGGGAACCAGAGACCACATGTTAAAATAGCTATCCACTGGTCCCTAGTGAACATACAATATGCCCTGGCTCTGGTGGACACAGGGGCTGAATGTTCACTGATTCATGGAAACCCTGAGCATTTCCACGGGATCCCCACTATCATAAATGGATACAGGGGTGAGGCTATCACAGTGAAACAAGCCAAAATCCCTTTAGGAATAGGGTGTCTAACCCCCAAAGAGTATACTGTGTATATATCTTCTATCCCTGAGTATATTTTGGGAATTGATATCCTGCAGGGTCTATGGTTGCAGACCACTGCAGGTCAGTTCAGACTGAAAATAAATATGGTGAAGGCAGTTATGAAAGGACACGTTAGGAACCCACCCATAGTTTTGCCTGTGCCTTGGCGGGTGACTAATACCAAACAATACCAACTGCCTGGAGGGCATAAAGAGATTGGAGACTCTCTCCAGGAGCTGGAAAAGGTGGGTATTATAAAGCCAACCCATAGACCTTTCTTTCAATTACCCCACGTGGCCAGTAAAAAAGCCAGATGGCTCCTGGCGTATGACTGTGGATTACAGAGAACTGAATAAAGTCATACCCCCTATGCATGCTGCCATCCCCTCTATTGCAGGCCTGATGGATACCCTCAGCCATGAACTACGAACATACCATTATGTGGTAGATCTTGCTAATGCCCTCTTTTCCATTGACATTGAGCAGGAAAGTCAGGAACAGTTTGCCTTCACATGGCAAGGATGGCAATGGACTTTTACTGTCCTTGCATAGGGATATCTCCACAGCCCCACCATCTGTCATTGACTTGTAGCCCAGGACTTGGCTACATGGGAGAAACCACCAACGGTGCGGCTATACCATTATATTGATGATGTCATGCTCACATCTGATTCTCTTTCAGATCTAGAAGGTGCAGCATCTAGACTGCTGCAACATTTACAGGTGAAATGATGGGCTGTGAACAGTACCAAGGTTCAGGGATCTGGTCTGTCTGTAACTCTTGGGGGTCGTCCAATCAGGTAAGACCAAAGTTATACCAGAAGCAGTTATAGATAAAGTCCAGTCCTTCCCTATACCAGAACTGTAGCATTGCTACAGGAGTTTTTGGGTCTTCTAGGCTACTAGAGAGTGTTTATCCTGCACTTGGCACAAATTATGATGCCCTTATACTGGTTGGTACAGCAGTGTAGTGCCCTCTCTATTAGCCCCTTGAGTGAAGAACTCCAACACTTATTGGGGCTGGTGACATATACTAGTGAAAAGCAGGAAGAACTTGCTTTTGAACCCTTAGTAGCAGAGAGTCCATATTGGAAGGGAAGAGTCCCTATATCTGAAGAAGCATGGTACACAGACGGCTCCAGCCATGGGAAGCCCCCAAAATGGAGGGCCATAGCTTTCCATCCTAAGACTGAGACAATATGGATGGAAGATGATGAAGAGAAGAGCAGCCAATGGGCAGAGTTGCAGGCCATGTGGCTTGTGATCAGCCAGGACCCCTCCCCTATAGTTGTCTGCACTGACTGCTGGGCTGTCTATCAGGGTTTGACCCTGTGGCTACCAACCTGGTACCATGTCAACTGGCTGGTTGGTCACTGACCCCTTTGGGGGCAAGAATCGTGGCAAGACTTATGGGCCTGTGGTCAGACCAAAATAATTACAGTATACCATGTAACAAACAGGTCATTTGTTACTGGCATCCCCCTGAAATTATGAAGCAGATAAATTGGCCCAGATACGTTGGTTAGAAGGCAAGCCTGCCTCTGATGTAGCCCAATGGTTACATCAGAGTTTGTTGCATGCAGACCAAAAGACTATGTGGGCTGTAGCCCATCAGTGGGGCTTTCCTTTGACCATTGAAGAAGTTAGTAGAGCCCAGCAGGAGTTTGTCATGTGCTCCAAAAGGGACTTACTCCAAGTTCCACAGCAACATGGGACAATAGCTAAGGGGCCTATACCCCTCATCAGGTGGCAGATAGACTATATTGGGCCTCTACCTGTGTCAGAAGAATATCAGTAGGCCATGACTTGTGTGGACACAGCTACTGGACCTCTGGTTGCTTTTCCTACCCATTGTGAAGACCAGCAGACAACCAAAAGAGGCCTGGAGTGTCTCTTTGCTGCCTATGGCTGACCACAGGTAATTAAGAGTGATAAGGCCACCCATTTTACTGGACATACACTGCAAGAATGGGTGCGACAGCTGCAAATCAAGTGGAAGTTTCATGTGCCATATAATCCTGCCAAAGCAGGCATGAGAGAGAGGCACCATGGCTTGTTAAACTACAGACTAAAATCAGATACCAATAGTCTGCAGGGATGGTCTTTCTGCTAATGGACTGTGCTATGGTGTTTGCGAGAGACCCCAAAAGGGAGTCCTGAGGTCCATAGACACGTTAACACATATGGCAGCATCCCATATACAACAGCAAGTACAAACCAAGGAAGAATCACTGAAGCCGAGGTTCGACCACCAGAATAATATCTTGCTGCCAGCACCAACTGCACCGAACCCCAGAGATTCCATTGAGTACACGTGGCCTTGGACCTTTCAACACATGGACCGTAGGTGTCCTGGCATATTGGGGACAAGGCCCGGAAGCTGGCCTCCTATGTAGTCCTGGAATAACAACAGAGTAGCTCCCAAAGTTCACAGTAGTATATCCTGAATGGCCAGAAGGTAAGAGCATCTTACCGGGAGGTTTTGTTTTATCATTATTGCCAGTGCACATGCCTCCAGTAGCACTATATATAGACCCTTCAGTAACCCCTGTGGGGAAAGGAGTAAAAGTATGGTATACTAGACCTGGAAGGGACCCCCTTCCTGCTACAGTCCTATCACAGAACCACTCTCTTGCATGCATTCTACCTGATGGACAAGATTTGCCTATGTTGATGTCATTAAAACATGTGTCTTATCGCCCCTAAGGTCTTTGTCGATTGGGAACTTCCTCTGGCTTGAGGATTATTATAATTTTTGTTACCTGTATCAAAATCTCGTTGTATCTTAATTTTTGTTATTATCTCTAAGTTATCTTCTGTTGCTGTTGTGGAATCTGATTAGTGCTCCAGCTTTCTTGCATAGGGACCATTGTAGAACACTGAAAGTATGTAGATTCTAAGGCGAGAATCCTGGAGGGGTGGAGTGTGGGGAAGTTGGGGTTCCTATGGCTAGGGTCCTCACTGAACTTAAACAACCTGATGATATAACTGGCCTGTTGCTAGGCTACTGCTTCCACACCTTTAGGCAATAAGTTATTATTGCACTGTACAGAGAGCTCAGCCCAGTAGTCTAGGCAGAGGCAGAGGTGCTAATGCTCGACCTACTGCCAGGAACACAAACTGGGTAATAAACCCTTTTGCCCCAAAGAACGTTTCACTGTCAATTTTTTTGTTCACTTTGAATCCATAGCGAACATGCTGGGGCTGAAACCCATTGGCAAAACAATGGCTCAGTAAACACTTTTATTTCAGAGATCTCTCAGTCTCTAGAGTTTTTTTATTTGTCACATGTCTTTTTTATTTATTGTCAGTATTATTTATGCTGTAGCCCAAATATCCTAGGAAACGTCTACACCTACATAATAAGGAACATCTTAGTGTGCCAGGCAAGTTAGCTTACTAGTTTCCTCCATAATGTGTTGCAAGTCTCACTTGTACAAAGTGAAATGGATTTCTTTCTACTTACCATTTCAGGAAAGCATGGGCTATCAGACAGATTTTTGGTTAAATATAAAGAAACTATTCCTAGGAATTGCTCTTATAACTTCATAAGAATATACACTTCCTGCATGTAAAATGTAAATGCTCATGATAGAAGCCCTCAATTAATAAAATGCCCATACATATGCAAAAATACAGTATGACATGTGCATGCAAGTCAGGTATATGTTCTTTCTGAGTCAATAAGGGAATAAAATGGGGTCTGACTCAATGAACTAAAAGAGCACTTATATTTCTACCACTTAAAATAATTGGATTTTATCTTTCTGTGGCAAGGCACATTTTAAAGGAATATTACTGACCTTCCTCTACTTCATCTACTTCTTTTTCCCATAATATAATACAATTCTGAGGTACTGAAAGCTTATAACAAAATTACACATGAAAGTAAAGGTTTAAATGAAAACTGCAGGTAACAAACACATCTGGACAAGTAATAACCAGGGAACTCTGCCTGATCAGACAGCTTTGTTAAAGCAGGTAGTTATTCCATTAAGGTCTATAGGCACAACAAAAAGCAAGACTTTTAAATTAGTACAGAATGAATGAGAGCAGAGCTAAAAAAATAATTTCATTTCCAGAAACTACCTGAGTATGGTAGAGTTACGGCCATTTTAGTTATACCATATATATTTTGTTTCTTAAAAAATCTCATGGAAAACTATCCTCTTTAAAATAAATAAGATATTAAAGGTGAAAAAAAAACCTAAATATATATTATTGCACTATTTTTTAATGTGTTTTTTTACAATTTCATTGTTTTTTAAATTTTATATTGAGGTACATACAGTAAAATGAACAATCTTACTGTACAGCTTGATGAATTTTGACTTATATATAACTCATGTAACTATCACCAAGATCAAGATATCAAACATTTTCACTAAATTTCCCCCATACAGATTACTTTACAATATACATATATTACTTTAATCCATGCTCTTCCAAAATATCTCCTTTTAGTGATATTATAATTCATAGCTTTCATTTGTACTTAATTGATAATTAATATTCACTGAACATTCTAATATTAAAGTATATATTGAGAAAGAATCAGAAAGCATAGGAAATAAAAATTTTGGAATTTTTAGTAAGGTCAGAAAATTTCAAGTTATGAAGATAACATTCTCCATAAAAAATCATTTTAGATTCATAATGAAAGCTGTATATACTTAAAGCTAATCATATTTTTAAACTGAATAATATAAATGAGGATCAATTCATTCCATTCATCCCATCGGAATATTAATACTCTCCATTAAAATGGATAAACATTAAGTCAGAAAATTTGTTTCAATAGCTGCTCTACTTCCACACTAAAACTGAATTTCTTTTAGTTGCTTTTTGAAGGAGTGATTAGCAGCTTAATTCATTCATTGATGTGCTGGACCTGTTGGGTGTCTAAGTGCTGCTGCAGACTAGATTTTGAAGCTTGTGGCAGAGGCCCTTGATGTGTGACCTCCTGTATGGAGTGACGAGTTCAGACTGAAATGTCTGAAGAGACCTTCTGGGGATAGTTAAACTGAGTCCTAACAAAAGAATCCGGGCCGGGCAAATCAGCTCCTTTCCCTGGTGGCATGCACTTCCCCATTAAGGGCAGCAATTTTGTTCCAAAGGCAAACTCACGGAAACAAAATACATCCAAAGAAAAAAAAAGTCTTGTTCACAAGAAATTCTCCAAGAGTGCTCCTCATGAGATCTCACAGCTAAATACCAGATATGACCTGAGTGATCCTAAACATCACATTATTAATAAGAAAAATGTTTTCAGAGGCCAATCTATGATTGTATCTGTTCCTATTTTTCTGAAGCAGTAGTGGAAAGCACTTGCAGGCAAAAACAGTTTTGTTAGGACAGCACCCTGCCTTTGCCCCTCCAGGGGCAGGTGAGTGGGATGCAGAAGGTACCCTTGCTTTCCACATATTATTTAAAGTGCCACATCAAGAAATGATCCACTCCTACAGAGAGGAGTGAGGACAAAAGAGAACTGGTCCATTACCTTGCTTCAACTTGATCCTTGCTACATTCAGATAAATATACATGAGTCCCCTCCACTTTTGGGTCATAGGTAGGATAAGAAAGGTATCTAAGATAAGTGACAGTACTTTGAACCAAGAAAGGGAAAAAAGGAAGTTCTGCTAATTTCTCATCTGTATTTATAGTTCAATATTAACATGTATTTCTTACAAGAAAATTAGAAAATAAAAGCATTTATTGAAAACCTGCATTCATTATTTTTAATACAGGTTTTTTGTAACAAGATACAAAGGTCAGTAATTGCCATTAGGCTCCATTTTAACATACTGAATATTTGGCAGAAAATTGGAACAGCATTTATTTGTTAACAGAAAAATAACTGAAAATAGGTATCTTTGATCCCTTTAATTAATTCAGCCTCACAACCCCTAAGTACATAAAACCATCACATTGCTTTTCTGTATTGTCAACAGCTTCTTATCAGCTTGGCCACACATCAGAATGGAAATAATGTGTGTTTTGTTTTGTTTTTTAATCTAGGTAGATTTGATGCATTAATTTTTTTTCTTTTTTACAAAAAAGGATAATTAGACATTTTAATTATAAATATAATTATGACAAAATAAAACTTCTTATGCCAATGGGGATGCAAATATACATTCATATCCACATACACATATTTGGAACTATAATAGTAGAAAATTATTTCTCTGAATTGTTGGATTTATCATATAAGTAGATAAGATAAAAAAGCAGTAACATCATATAGATAATTTGTACTGATTTGTTGAAATTTTTTCAAATGAATTAATTCTATCTTATTATTTTAATGGTGTATTTACTCATTCAATAAAATATGATATTTATTTACAAAACCAACACCAAGAGATGTAATCTAAATTTTTCCAGAATTTTGCTTCCACAAATAGATATTTCTGGATCTAATGGGTGAAAAGCCTTGTGAGAAAAACTAGATATTTAAGAAAAGGGAGAAAATGCCTCTCATCCTTTCTAAGTAACCATGTTTATCTGCCATTTATTTTCCTTTTTTTTCTCTTCTCTTTGATTGTAATGTGGAACTTCCTAATTTGGAGGACAAGCAAATCTAAAAAAGACTGGACTACTTTTCTCACCATAAGCCTCAATTCCACAATTCTTTTCTTAATGAAAGACTGACAGAATTAGCTGATGAATAAATCAGTAAAACACTGGAGGAACTGAGTAGTCTAAAGGATTCTGCTCTATTTGACTATGAATTATAAATATTCCAATAAAAATGCTTAATTTGATACTGTGAAATTCTGCAGTTAGGACATTAAAATTTCATCCTGGCAATTAAATAAATATCTTATCTGCCAGATGTTAGATGTTCATTCTATTTGAACTATTCTTATACTTTGTGGACTAAGTCAACATTAAGTCAAAGATACATGATTTTCTTGTATTTATGAATAAAATAAATTTGAACACAACTTAGTAGTTTTGAATATAATTTCATAAATTTGGCCAAATAAGAAAATATTCAGTCACTTATTCATTAACTATTGATACTATTGATAAAAGATATTTATTGAGATAGTAACGTACATGATAAAACCATGGGCTTTGAAATCTTGAAATTCAGACTCTGTGTTTTGATAAGATGTGTACCTTAAGAAAGTATCTTAATCAATTTATTTCCTAGTTTCTGTGAGTTTTAGAAAAACTTCAGGATGCAAGAAAGTTAAATGTGGACTTAATGAAATATTTTTATAAAAAACTAGATGTTTGCTTTTAAACAATGTACGTAATGTATTAAAGATGTATGCTTAATACATAGTATCAATGATGTCAATCAATAATGCCTATGCATTCTATATCCTTAACTTGCTTTAATTTCCTTCCTATAAATTCTTATTACTTGATCTGTTACAGGTGTATTTATTTGTGTGTTGACACAGATTTATGTGTTTCTTGCCCATCTCATCCAAGGTAATATAACTTCTCAAAAGGAAGGAATTTAAAATTTAAATTATTTCATACACTTATTGAATGTTTGCGTTTCCAAATATATGATCTTCAGTGTCATGCAAATTTTAAATTTGAAATCTTGATTTTTTATATATACCCAAATTTAGAAATTTCGAATTTAGAAATTTCAAATTCTTTGTAGCATAATGTTGAAAACACTTTTTCCATGTTTTCTTTTAGTGCAATTTAAATTTAATTAATGAACATTATTTTTGAGCTCTTTTAGGTTTACAGAATTGAGTGGCAGTTAACAGTTTTACTGTATTTTTTTAGCATACAGAAGTGTATATATTTTTTAATCTTGCATTAATTAATACCTTATTTTAATAACTGTAAAGAAATTATTTTGTGCCACAAATTGATTAAGATATTGTTGATAGATCACTGTCCAGAAAAGGTGAGACACCTGATCTCATAGAAGTTACATTCTAATGTGGGAGGACAAATAATAACTAATTAACAAATAGAAAAAGAAAATATCTGAAGCTATGAAGAATAAATGGGATGTTATAATAGCTCCTGGAGTGTATGTGTTGAGTGTAGGGTTTACTTTATACAGGGTAATTTATCTGAGGAGTTAACATTTGAGGGATACAGGGAAGAGCCAGGCTGAAAGGAAGGCAAAAGCAAAAGTCATTAGGTGAGAATCAGCTTGACGAGTGCAAGGAATTCAGTGGGAGATTGGTGTGATGGAAGGCTTGTGAAATGGTGGTGCAAGTCCCAAAATGAGCCAGGATGGACACAGGTACTCAGCTCAGGAAGTGCAGTACATATACCATGGGAAGAGGCTAAAAGTTACTCTTCAATTTTAAATAAATTTCAAGGCTGCTTGACAAGACAGTGCAGTGTAGAGGTCAGAGTGAGGGCTCTGGCTATAGCTGCTTAGGTGTAAACCCCATCTTGCCCCTCTCTAGCTGTAGGGCCTTGTTAAATTACTGTGTGTTTAGAAAGTAATAAATTATTTAATATTTCATTTTCTTCATTTAAAAATAAAACCATAATAGAACACACTTTTTTTAGGATTAATATGAAGATTAATTTGTTACTATAGCCAAGGAAACATAGTACATGGCCAACAGTAAATGTTCAATAATTGTTAGCAAATATGTTTTAGAGTATAACATCATTGCTGAGAGACTAATCGGGTAAGTTTCTGGACAACTGAAAGTAATTGAGAAGACTGCTCTACTATCCAGTTATAACTTTTGAGGTTATGGCAGAGAAGATGGAAAAAACTGATAGAGGAGTATTCTTTGGTGATCACATCAATAGATTCGTTAAAGAATGGGAATGTGGGGATGAAGAAATGAGACCACCAATGTTTTCCTATATTATCTCTTGTCTGCATTTTTGCTATTAAATCATGTTCCCATGTAGAATCTAATGAGTAGCTTTTCATACTTGCTGCTTTTATATTTCACCATGGAATTTATTTTGGTATATAGTCTGAGATAAGAATCTTTTCTTTTACGGTCGCTGGCCAAGCACTGTTTCTTAAATATTCCATTACCTAGATTATTTGTTAAGTTTTCTTCATCATATATTTAATTATTCATATTATAGTCTCCCATTATGGTATATAATTCAGGCCTTCTATTCTGGGAACAAGGCCATTATTGGTTAGTCATTGAAAGCTTGATATAAGCCTTAATTTCTACTAAGGCAAATCCTTTCAATAGCCTTTTCTTTCCTCTAAAGTTTCTTAGCCTTTCTTACCCATTGACTTTTCCATTTGAACTTTTAAAAATAATTTGCATTTGGCTGTCATTGTACTGAGCACACATTTTTTTGTGGGGTGTTGAGTACTGACAACTTTATAACATCTGACATCCAGAAAGAAATAATGTAGAATTCTCTGTACATTTGCTCAGGATACTTTTTGTATTTCTTTAGAAAATGTATATATGTATATAAACATATTTAAAATATACATTTCTACATTCCTCTATCAATCATCTTAAATACCATGCAGGTAGTATGAAGAACATAATAATATTTCCATTATTTAAAATTTTTATTGTCTATAGAAATATTTCATTTATTCAGTTTTTAAAAATTATAGTGTACATCTCCTTTGCTTTCCCAAACAGTCTTGATTTTCTTAAAAAATCATATTTTCAATTAAGGGAATTTCAAATATTGCTTTTTTACTTAGGTTTACCTTTTTTGTTGTTGTTATTGTTAATGCATTAATAATTCCTGAAAAATATCAGAGTATTAGTAACATTGGGCATGAGCACTTTTATTAAATCACCATTTAATATACTGGTAACCAGCTTGAGATGGATTATCTTCAATGTACCAAGGACACATGTTTCTCTACATGTTTTACATGTCAGTTATTTAAAAGATATTTGGCTGCTACTAAAATTTCATTTTTTCCAGACACTGAGATAGTTGTAATCCTTCTCCAAAGTGGTACACACATTGCTAACAAAATGGAGATTACAGAGACAGGTTTACAGAGGAGATGAGGAACTGTCTAAACGTCAATCAGCTGAAAGAGAAGTGGAGGCATGTCCTGCGAGGACCTAGACTATTGGCCTTGTTAATTTGGCTTTTATTTTGATGTTGAAAATTTAACATAATATTATGTTGCTTTGAATAATTTTGTATATATACAGAGTTAACTAATGTTCTTTTGAGCATTACAGATGAAAACAGTAAATTCTCATTCCTTGATAATCTCTCAAAAAATTATATTTGTAGCTATGTTAAAGTCTGATTTAATTTTACTAGTTGTCAAGCTGGATTCATTAGTTAAATATATTTTTGTTCAGTGCTTAAATTAATACGCTTTTGAAAACTACGTTTCTGCTGCTTTTTATTCAGAAGAAACTACAGCTTTTCTGGATTGAACTGTGTCCCATTCAAAATTCGTATGTTGAAGTCCTAATCTCTAGTATCTCAGACTGAGACTGTATTTGTGGATGGAGCCTTTAAAGAAGTGATAAAATTAAAATGAGGCCCTCAGGGTTGGCCCTAATTCAATCCGCCTGGGATCCTTGAAAGAAGAGGACACAAGGAGAGACACCAGGCTCATGCACACCCAGAGGAAAGGTCAGGCGAGGACCCAGTGAGAAGATGACCATCTGCAAGCCAAGAAGGGAGGCCTCAGGGGAAACCAGACATGATGACACCTTGAACTTGAACATCCAGCCTCCAGAATTGTGAGAAAATAAATTTCTGTTTAAGCCACCCAGTCTGTGGTATTTAGTTACTACAGCCTTAGCAGACTGATACCAGGGCCTACAAAAGTGAGATAGTTCATCTAAGATCACATAGTTAGCGAGGGGGAGGTCTTGGATGCAGATGGATACGTCATACTCTAATGGCTTCAACGCATTATATCACCTGAGGCTCTAAAATTGATTTTGTATCATAACATTAGATTTTATTTATCATGTTTTTTTAAAAGTGCAAATTTTTTTCATTCAAAATATTGATTCAAAATGGAGTATCATTTACAAATGCAATTTTATTGTAGATATTAAACGGTGGGTTTTAATGATGGAAAATTTTGAAAATTCTTATTTCTTAAGGGAAAATATGCCATTTCAGGAATATTGACCTTTTGAAACCTAAACAAGTTTTCTCAGTAACAAAATAGATTTTTCCCTGGGAAAAAAACATTCTTCCTTTGATCTCATGGAATATTCAAAGTGATAATGAAGTATGTTTTGCTTTCTTGTAAACTTGTTAAATTATTTGTCTCTGAGGTTGACAGTGGTGAAAATTTTATCACACAGCATGAAATGTGTTACTTTGATACATCGACACCATATCAAAACTTATTCTTGCACATTCAACTTTGTGACAAAGAATACATTCCTGTAAATTTCACAGGCAATTTCCATAGGATTTTTAAAGAGCATTAGTTTCAGGTGCTGAATGGCTTTTACACTGTTACCTGGTTAAGGACAGATTGATGAATATATTGATGGTAGATCAGCACCACATTATAACCTAAGACGAACTTGTAACATAATTTCTGACATAAGGCTATTCACATAAACTGGATAAAGAGAATCTTTGGAGTTAAAATAATTAATAATATTGCCATGTCCATTTTCAGATCTGTCACTAATGTCAATGTCAGCACATGATTTTAATAGGGTAGGAACAAAGATTTAAAAATCTCTTCCCATGATCAAAGTACTAAGAATGCAGTCTTAATGTCTTTCCCTTCTTTCTTTAATTCTCAGGGTTTTTGTTTTTTATAATGAGATTTATACTTTAGAAATATAACATTGTTGATACAGTAGAGGAAACAGGAGAGGAAGCTCTCTCCATGCAAGAAATAAAATAATAACAATGGAGCTTGATAATTTGGAATGATACATTTCCTACACTTGTGATTACACACTGAATCAATTTCCAAGTCCCACCTTCTAATTTCCTTATTATCATTCCATGTTTGTCAAACCCATTGCCACTACATTAGATCAAGTTGCCTTTACTTTCCACCTGAATACATAAAATCAAAGCAGGTCTTCCACCCTTACTTCTACCTCCCTCTCATACAGTAGGAACTCCCTTGTAGAAACTACATCCTTGTGATTTTGGGGGAACTAAAATGGGATAATTCCACAACCTGGCTTAAATAATTCCATATCTCATATGAACCCTCCCCATGAAACACTTACACTTAAATAACTATCCCTGTTCTTTTGTTGTTATGGGACTACCAGCTCCATTTCCTTACTCTGGGTTGTACTTTTTCTAGTTTCCTATATACTGAGAATCACCTTTACCTTAGCGGTTGCAAAGGGCATAAACATAGCACTAATTACAGATGTCTACTATAAAATGTCTTCCTCTACATATGTTGTTCTTTTAATGAATAAAGAAATGTTGATGCCAGATACCATTACTAAGACTTTTTCACTCATTTTATAAAATATTTGACTCAAATATTATCTCCTTCAGAAAAATTACCTAAAAGTTTATGACTCCCCAGCAAAAAATTAACTACTAATTTCCTGGCAGCTCTATAAAATTTTATATCACCAAATAATGCATTATATTCTGCTTTCTCTTATACTACATGTATAAGTGTGTTCAAAAAGCAATCATCTGAAGATTAAAGATGGTGGCGTGAGAGGTGAGACAGAGAACTCCTCCCAAAACCACAGATAGTGAGAAAATATAGTTAATACAACTAACCCTAAAATAGCAACAGGAAAGAAGGCTGCACCAGACTGCATACAGACCTCACGAACAAAGCAGACCTCACGAAACAGGATAACGTAGGAAAGCCTTGATCCGGCGGGACCCAAGCCATTCCCCCACCCCAGATCACTTATGGGAGGAAGAGAAATGGAGCGGGGGAGAGGGTGGAAGCCTGGGACTGCTGAACACCCAGCCCTGGAGGTCTACTTTGACAGCAGAAACCTACAATATGTGGTACTCAGGATGATGGGGAACTGGGACAGGTGGAGAGCTTAAAAAACAGATTCTGGCTGTTTGTAGAGGGGATCCACACCTGGCGACTCTGGGACTAAGGAAAGACGGGCGATATGACAGGCTTCCTAGACCAAGAGGGTCGCTGAAGGGGTGGGTTTGCATGGAGCCTGCTGCATGGAAGAAGAGATAGCGGGGGACAAGGTTGTCTGGGAACACTATGCTCAGCAGATTGGGAACTATGACGAGATTTAGGAGCTCCATACACCTGATTGGCTACCCTGCTCCCAGGTCCCCCACTGTGACATGCAGCTTGCTGAGCCTTCCTACAGGACTGCAGGCACCTGCTGGCAAACCGGGAGTCACTGTGCTGGCATCAAGCCAGTCAGAGAGAGGCCCCGCCTACAACAGCTAGAGACACAGAGCACAGGGGCTTATACCTGTGTACTCAGCCCACTGGCTCTCATAGAGGAGACAGGCACTGCAGGCGGGTATCAGGAAACAGCTCTTTCCTCACCCCAGACACCAGCTCCACTCCCCTACAAACACTAGGCTCACTCTAGGGGCTGAGCTGCTCCAGAGACTGGAACTTCTGGCCAATAGAGGGCACCACACAGAAATATGAAATCAAAAGAACATGGTTCAGACCAAAATCTCACACATCCCAGAAGAAGGGCTAAATGAAACTGAACTCACCAATCTTCCTGAAAGAGAGTTCAACATAAAAATTATAACCATGCTTATGGACGTACAGAAAAATTCAAGAAGTCAGGAACGAATTTAATATGGAGATTCAATCATTAAGAAATTCAATATCTGAAATGAAACATAAAATGGAGGGATTTAAAAGAAGATTAGATGTACTAGAAGAGATGATAAAGGGAATAGAAAGTAGAGGAGAGAAATACAAAGAACCTGAGGCAGAGAGAGAAAAAAGAATCTCTAAGAATGAAAGAATATTGAGAGAACTGTGTGACCAATCCAAAGGGAACAATATTCGCATAATAGGAGTACCAGAAGAAGAAGAGAGAGAAAAAGGGATAGAAAGTGTCACTGAGGCAGTAATGGCTCAAAACTACCCCAATCTGGAAGCCATGGAGATGCACAGATCTCCCAACACAAGGGACCCAAGGAAGACAACATCAAGACATAATAATTAAAATGACAAAGATCAAGAATAAAGCAGACTTTTAAAAGCAGCTGGAGAGAGAGAAAAGATCACATACAAAGGAAAACCCATCAGGCTATCATCAGACTTCTCAACAGAAACCATACAGGCCAGAAGGGAGTGGCATGATATATTTAATGCAATGAAGCAGAATGGCCTTGAACCAAGAATACCCATACGGCAAGGTTATCATTTAAATTTCAAGGAGGGATTAAACAATTTTCAGATAAGCAAAAGCTGAGAAAATTTACCTCCTTCAAACCATGTCTACAGTGCATTTTGGAGGGACTCCTACAGATGGAAGTATTCCTATGGCTAAATAGATGTCACCCAAGGGATACACAAAGAGTAAAAAATATGACTCATAACATACAAAGAATGGAGGAGGAAAAAAAAAAGAATCTTTAGGCCCTGTTTGTAATAGCATATGAAGTGAGTTAAATTAGACTGTTAGATAGTAAGAGAATTACCCTTGAACCTTTGTTAACCACAAATCTAAAGCCTGCAATGGCAATAAGTACATACCTACTGACCATCACCCTAAATGTAAATGGTCTGAATATACCAATCAAAAGATGTTGAGTCACTGAATGGATAAAAAGACAAGACTCAACTATATGCTGCCTACAAGAGACTCACTTAAAACCCAAAGACATACACAGACTAAAACTGAAAGGATGGAAAAAGATATTTCACGGAACTAATAGGGAGAAAAAAGCAGGAGTTGCAGTACTTATATCACACAAAATAGAATTCAAAACAAAGAAAGGCACATGAGACAAAGAAGGACATTACATAATGATAAAGGGGTCAGTCTAACAAGAGGATATAACTATTATAAATATCTAAGCACCCAACACAGGATCACCTATATATGTGAAAAAATACTAAAAGAATTAAAGGGGGAAATAGAATGCAGTGCATTCATTTTTGGAGACTACAACACACCACTCACTCCAAAGGACAGATCAACCAGACAGAAAATAAATAAAGATACAGAGGCACTGAACAAGATATTAGAACAGATGGAAATAACGGACATGTACAGAACACTCCATCCAAAAGCAACAGGATACACATTCTTGTCAAGTGCACATGGAAAATCTTCAAGAATAGATCATATACTAGGCCACAAAAAGAACCTCAGTAAATTCAAAAAGATAGAAGTTGTTACAACCAGCTTCTAAGATCACAAAGATATGAAACTAGAAACAAATTATGCAAAGAAATTGAAAAAGCCCACAAACACATGGAGGCTTAATAACATACTCCTAAATAATCAATAGATCAATGACCAAATAAAAACAGATCAAACAATGTATGGAGACAGATAACAACAATAATTCAACACCACAAAACCTGTGGGACATAGCGAAGGCCACTATGAGTGAAATATATTGCAATACAGACCTACCTCAGGAAAAAAGAACAATCCCAAATGAACAGTCTAAACTCACAATTAATGAAACTAGAAAAGGAAGAACAAATGAGGCCCAAAGTCAGTAGAAGGAGGGACATAATAAAGAATAAAGCAGAAATAAATAAAATTGAGAATAAAATAGAAAGAATCAATAAAAGCAGGAGGTGGTTCTTCGAGAAAATAAACAAAATAGATAAACCCCTAGCCAGACTTATCAAGAAAAAAAGAGAGTCTACTCACATAAACAGAATCAGAAATGAGAAAGGAAAAATCACTACGGACAGCACAGAAATACAAAGAACTATTAGAGAATACTCTGAAAAATTATATGCTAACAAACTGGATAAGCGAGAAGAAATGGACAACTTTGTAGAAAAATACAACTATCTAAGCCAGACCACGAAGAAAGAGAAAATCTGAATAGACCAAATACAATAAAGAAATTGAATTGGTAATCAAGAAAGTACTTAGGGAATAAAAACGCTGGACCAGATGGTTTTACTACTGAATTTTATCAAACATTTAGTGCAGACCTAATACCCATCCTCCTTAAAGTTTTCCAAAAAGTTGAAGAGGGAATACTCCCAAACTCATTCTACGAGGCCAACATCACTCTAATACAAAAACCACGCAAAGACACCACAAAAAAAGAAAATTACAGACCAATACGCCTGATGAACCTACATGCAGAAATACTCACCAAAATATTAGCAAACCGAATTAAAAAGTATGTCAAAAAAATAATCCATCATGATCAAATGGAACTCATCCAAGGATACAAGGATGGTACAGCATTAGAAAATCCATCATCATCAACCACTACATCAACAAAAAGGACAAAAACCACATGATCATCTCCATAGATGCTGAAAAAGCCTTTGACCAAATTCAACATCCATTCATGATAAAAACACTCAACAAAATGGATATAGAGGGCAAATACCTCAACATAATAAAGGCCATATATGACAAACCCACAGCCAACATTACACTTACTAGCGAGAAGCTGAAAGCTTTTCCTTTAAGACCAGGAGTAAGACAAGAATGCACACTCTCCCCACATTTATTCAACATAGTTCTAGAAGTTCTAGCCATAGCAATCAGACAACAGAAAGAAATAAAAGGCACCCAGAATGGTAAGGAAGAAATTAAACTGTCCCTGTTTGCAGATGATATGATATTGTACATAAAAAAACCCTAAAGAATCCACTCCAAAACTACTAGATCTAATATCTGAACTCAGTAAAATTGCAGGATACAAAATTAATGCACAGAAATCTGTTTCATTTCTATACATTAACAGTGAACTAGCAGAAAGAGAAATCAGGAAAACAATTCCATTAACAATTGCATCCAAAAGAATAAAATACCTAGGAATAAACCTAAAAAAGGAAGTGAAAGACCTATACTTTGAAAACTACAAGACACCCATGAGAGAAATTAAAGAAGATACCAATAAATGGAAACACATCCCATGCTCATGGATAGGAAGAATTAATATTGTCAAAATGGCCATTCTGCCTAAGCAATCTACAGATTCAATGCAATCCCTATCAAAATACCTACAGCATTCTTCAATGAAGTAGAGCAAATCGTCCTAAAATTCATATGGAACCACAAAGACCCCAAATAGCCAAAGCAATCCTGAGAAGGAAGACTAAAGCAAGGGGAATTACGCTCCCTGACTTAAAGCCCTACTACAAAGCCACATTAAACAAAACAATTTGGTACTGGCACAAGACCAGACCCATAGATCACAGGAACAGACTAGAGAGCCCAGATATAAACCCAAGCATATATGGTCAATTAATATACAATAAAGGAGACATGGATATACAATGGGAAAATGACAGCCTCTTCAACAGCTGGTGCTGGCAAAACTGGACAGCTACATGCAAGAGAATGAAACTGGAGTATTGTTTAACCACATACACAAAAGTAAACTCAAAATGGATCAAAGACCTGAATGTAAGTCATGAAACCATAAAACTCTTAGAAAAAAATATAGGCAAAAATCTCTTGGACATAAACATGAGCAACTTCTTCATGAACATATCTCCCTGGGCAAGGGAAACAAAAGAAAAAATAAATAAGTAGGACTCTGTCAAACTAAAAAGCTTCTGTCCAGCAAAGGACAACATCAGAAGAACAAAAAGACACCCTACAGTATGGGAGAATATATTCATTAATGACATATCCAATAAGGGGTTGACATCCAAATTATATAAAGAGTTCATGCACCTCAACAAACAAAAGGCAAATAAGCCAATTAAAAAATGGGCAGAGGAGCTGAACAGGCACTTCTCCAAAGAAGAAATTCAGATGGCCAACAGGCACATGTAAAGATGCTCCACTTTGCTAATCATCAGAGAAATGCAAATTAAAACCACAATATCACCTCACACCAGTTAGGATGGCCAACATCCAAAAGACAAACCACAAAAAATGTTGGCAAGGATGTGGAGAAAGGGGAACTCTCCTACACTGCTGGTGGGAATGTAAATTAGTTCATGCATTGTGGAAAGCTATATGGAGGTTCTTCAAAAAACTCAAAATAGAAATACCATTTGACCCCAGCATTCCATTCCTAGGAATTTACCCTAAGAATGCAGCAGCCCAGTTTGAAAAGACATATGCACTCCTATGTTTATCGCAGCACTATTTACAATAGCCAAGAAAAGGAAGCAACTGAAGTGTCCATCAATAGATGAATGGATAAAGAAGAGGTGGTACATATGCACAATGGAATATTATTCAGCCATAAGAAGAAAACAAATCCTACCATTTGCAGCAACATGGATGGAGCTAGAGCGTATTATACTCAGTGAAATAAGCCAGGCAGAGAAAGACAAGTATCAAATTATTTCACTCATCTGTGGAGTATAAGAACAAAGAAAAAACTGAAGGAACAAAACAGCAGCAGACTCACAGAACCCAAGAATGGACTAACAGTTACCAAAGGGAAAGGAACTGGGGAAGATGGGTGTGAAGGGAGGGATAAGGGGGGAAAAAGGTATTACAATTAGCAAACATAATGCAGCTGGGGGCATATGGGGAAGGCAGTATAACACAGAGAAAACAAGTAGTGATTCTATAGCATCTTACTATGCTGATGGACAGTGACTGTAATGGTGTATGTGGTGGGGACTTGATAAAAGGGGAATCTAGTAACCATAATGTTGCTAATGTAATTGTACATTAATAACACCAAAAAATTTTTGAAAAAAAAGCAATCATCTTCAAAAAACTGTTTTAATGTATTTTTATAGCCTCTTAGGATTTAGCTTAATAATTTTTGTAGCACAATAGTCATGTTATTTTTTAACTTGGATTGAATGAATATTAATTTATACAGTAATTTCACCATGTGCACACACATAAACACACAAACACTCAAATATATAATTTTCCTTGACCAAAATCTCCTTTTGGTAAGTGTCAAATGTGTGCATCTGTGTTTGTGTGTGTGTGTGTGTGTGTGTGTGTGTATGTTTGGTGTGTGTATATATATATACACACACACACACTTAGATGTAAGGTGCTTAAAGGGTTTATTGCTTTCTTCTTTCTGTCTCGTAATATGCAGGGTAGCTAGTGTTAACTTGACATGGATTTTGGGTGGTTGATGTGTGTAATTAGATACTAGTAATGAAAAACCTGTTTTATAATACAGGTACTCTACTATATCTCACAAATATGAGGTATTAATACCACAAAACTGTGGTCGACATAAATCAGAATGCATTAGACATTTCAAATATTGGAAAGAGAACTTAAAACTCTCTTTGAAGAAATGGAACATCCTTGCTGAAATCCTTCTGCAACAGGTTGTGCTTTTATTTGTTTCAATAATTGAAAATGATCAAACTCTAATGTTTAAGAATAAAATAGAATAGTAAGGCTGAGCTTTCTCGTTTCAAAGATCTGCCAGTGCTTACTAGGTTTCAGAGTCAGAAAGACAGATAACATCAGGGGCTGTTTTCCCTCAGGCATATTTCTAGCTTCCTTGCTCTTTCATCCTGATAACCTACCTGAGTAATTTCAGAAAAGCCTGATTAAGCAGCGCTTTCAGTCCATTTAATATGGTGTCTGTTAATGAAGGTTGAGAACAATTATGGAGCTGTGATTAACACCCTTTGACCTTTAGCTGAGAAATATAAGTGCTTAAATCCAGGCAGCAGATAAACCTTTTGTAAATAAAAATGGCCCTTAGGAATGCATTTTGGTGACAAGACAGAAAAATCTGAGCAGAATGGAATTTCCTCGTATTCATTTCTTGTGGAATAGATGAACTGAGGAATATAAAGCTGTTCTTCAAACACTGTCAGGGGAAATCCTTGAGTTAAGAACATTTAAGTACCTAAATGATTAACTTGAGTCTTATTCAAGCATAACCCCCAAACCCAAACAAAATCTTCTTGCTAATGTAACCAAATCATAGGAAATTAAATCGGTTCAAGTGGAATTTTAGTGGACTGAATTTATCTAGATTATCTCAAAAGTGTAAAGTGTTGGAGAAATTACTTTATAACAATCATGCACTTGATATAAATCTTGGAAATTACTTTTTGGCCTTTGAGTGGTAAATTCTGGGTCTCAGGCAGATGGTTATAACTATCTGTCAATACTTCCCAGACCCATCATGTGCGTACCTGGAATGTTAATCACAATGCTTTAGTGGGATCCTGGATAAGAAAAGAGGCCTCAAATCTAAATAATTTGCCTTTTAATTTTAATATCAACTAACTCTTGATATTAAAACAATTTTCTATGAAAATTCCTAAGGAAAACATGATCTATATTATACTTGTTTTATAGAGTATAATGCATGCATACAGGTTTCTGAGAAATGCAATATGCTGGCAAATTCATTATTTGAATTAAAAACTTCACTGCCATAACAAAGCAATATCTACATTTTTGGTAAGTCCCAGGAAACATGGCAGAATTCTGCTATATGTTGGCATCATAGTTTTGAAAATTTCTTAGGTTTAGTCTAGTCCTCCAATGCAGTTTAATATTTGGTCAATGGTGCCTGCAGTTACCTAGGGTTTGGTTAAAATTCAATTTCCTGTTAGTATGTAAACAGTGTATATTTATACATTCCAGTCCTGGTGATGGCTATGAATAAGTTCCTAGGAAAATATAAATATCCTAGACTTTTGATGGCATAAAAAGCAGAAAGCACAATTTTTGGACTGATTTCTGAGATCCCTTAGATAATGTGCTAAGATTTTTACTAGTTTGCTATAAGAAGCCATTGAAAATTTTGCTAACTAAACAGTGAAATATATATATATATATATATATGCATTTTCCTCCATGTTCATTTATTCCTAAGACTCTTTCAGAATAACCTTTTGTTATTAGATATCTGTAGCACAAAATAGTCACGAAATAGACTGTATTAATTATCTGAAGATTAATTTAGTGTTTTGAAGGTTTTAAAAACTAAGATTCTGCACCACTCTAAATAAATTTATTGTAACTTCTTATAACAGTCCTTTCTGGTTTGCTTAACAATCATCTTCAGACTTTCTTTTTAACTTACACAGGTGTAAATCAGTGTACATATACTATCTTAAAAATATTCATTGACTTGAATTGACTACATACAAAACATACTGTTATGCAAACTGATGTATGTTAATAGCCTCTAAACACTAAACAAATTTCCACATTTAAAATTAAATTATGCAACATGACTTGATTGAAAGATTATAAGCAATCAACATGAAGATAGATTAATAACATGATAGAAACAAAGTCACAAAAAATCTTGATTTATGTACAATTAGATAAATTGAAACACAACAAATTTAGAAACAAATTTCTGTACTTTTTTCACTTTAAGGAAATCACTTTTATGTATATTAGAAATAACTGATTGGAAGTTTGACATAATGAACAATAGTCTTCACTCAATGTATATAATTTGAAGGAAAATTCTTTGGGGGAAGATGCTTTAGCCTTCAATGAAAACAACAGAATTGAACAAGTCATTTACAAATTACATATAAATTCAGTTTAGAAACTGATTCACTGCGATGTTCAGTGAACACTAAATATCATGTTCATTAGAGTTTAAAGTGTTTTTTGCTGACAGCAAATTAGTTGACCAATATTCCCTGGTGAAAGTATATAATACACTGCCCACAGAGCTATGTCCACTACAATCCCTAAAGTCATTAAATTATATGAAGGCTTTGAAGCATTAATCTATCAAGTATTTAGAGTCGATGTCATTTTTCCATTTCTCTAGCTAGGAATAACCAACTTGTTTCTGATGTAAAATTGTGACTTATTTTCTCTTCAGTATAATGGACTTTGACTTATGAAACCAATTGATATGTGAATAGCAAAGCAGAAATAAACAAACTTCAAGACATAATTTATATTGAAAAGGTTAAAGAATGCCATGATACCATGTTGCTTCAAATTTTCAGAAAAAAATTTAAATAATATCTCCTATTGAAGAAATATGTTGTCTTCAATGAAGCTACATTATAAACCATGTCCTATATATACATATCATACATGTCATGTAAATTTAAAAATAAAAATTAACTAATTTTTAGCTATTTACTTTAAATGTACAAGAGGAATATCAATTTTAAGAGGGGTATGAAAAAAACAACTCTGTGATATTGGTAAGAAGTAAACACTAGGATTCAAGATGGTGATGTGAGAGGTGAGACAGAGAACTACTCCCAAAACTACAGATAGTGTGAAAACATAGTTAATACAACTAACCCTACAACAGCAACAGGAAAGAAGGCTGCACCAGAAGGCATACAGACTTCATGAACAGAGCAGATCTCACAAAACAGGGTAACGTATGAAAGCCTTGATCCGGCAGGACCCGAGCCCTTCCTCCACCCCAGCTCACTGGCAGGAGGAAAAGAAAGGGAGTGGGAGAGGGAGTAGAAGCCTGGGACTGCTGAATACCTAGCCCTGGAGATCTGCCTTGCAAGCAGAAATCCACATTGTGTGGTGCTTTGGAGGATGGGGAGCTGGGACACACAGAGTGCTTGAGAGACAGGTTCTAGCTGTTTGTGGAGGACAGGATCCACATCCAGCCGCTCTGAGACAAGGAAATGGCAGGCGGTCTGACAGGGTTCCTAGCAGCGAGAGGGCTGATGAAGGGGTGGGGTTTGCACGGAGCTTCCTGCGTGGGAGAAGGGATAGGGAGACAAGGTAGTCTGGGCAAGGTCTGGCTCTGATATGGGAGACAAGCAGGGCAGACGGGAATCTGGAAACAGATCCTTCCTCCCCCCAGCCACCAGCTCCACTCACCTATGACCCCCAACCTCACTCTAGAGGCTGAGAAGCTCCAGAGACTGGAGCTATTGGGCAATAGAGAGCATCACACAGAAATATGAAACGTCAAAAGAACATGGTTCAGACCCAAATCTCACAAACTGCAGAAAAAGGGCCAAATGAAACTGAACTCACGAATCTTCCTGAAACAGAGATCAAAATAAAAATCATAAACATGCTTATGGAGGTACAGAACAATGTTCAAGAACTCAGGAACAAATTTAATATGGAGATTCAATCATTAAGAAATTGCACATCTGAAATGAAACATACAATGGAGGGATTTAAAAGTAGGTTAGATGTAGTAGAAGAGACGGTAAATGGAATAGAAATTAGAGAAGAGGAATACAAAGAAGCTGAGGCACAGAGAGAAAAAAGAATCTCTAAAAATGAAAAAATATTGAGAGAACTGTGTGACCAATCCAAACAGAACAATATTTGCATAATAGAGATACAAGAAGAAGAGAGAGAAAAAGGGATAGAAAGTGTCCATGAGGAGGTAATTGCTGACAATGAGAAACTATCTCCTTCCATGGAGATGCACAGATCTCCCAACACAAGGGACCCAAGGAAGACAACATCAAGACATATAATAATTAAACTGGCAAAACAAGGATAAAGCAGACTTTGAAAAGCAGCTGGAGAGAGAAAAAGGGTCACATACAAAGGAAAACGCATCAGGCTAGCTATCATCAGATTTTCCAACAGAAACCTTACAGCCAGGAGGGAGTGGCATGATATATTTAATGCAATGAAGCAGAAGGGCCTCAAACCAAGAAGACTCTGCCTAACGTTATCATTTAAATTTGAAGGAAGGATTAAACAATTTTCAGATAAGTAAAAGCTGAGAGAATTTACCTGTCACAAACCACCTATACAGTGTATTTTGGAGGGAATCCTATAGATGGAAGTATTCCTAAGGATAAATAGATGTCACCCAAGGGATACACAAAGAGTACAGAATACAATTCACAACATACAATGAATGAAGGGGGAAGAAAAGGGAGGGAAAAAAAAGAATCTTTAGGTTGTGTTTGTAATAGCACACGAAGGGAGTTAAATGAAACTGATAGATAGTAAGGGAATTACCCTTGAACCTTTGGTAGCCACAGATCTAAAGCCTGCAATGGTAATAAGTACATACCTATCGATGATCACCCTAAATGTAAATGGTCTTACTGCACCAATCAAAATACGTAGAGTCACTGAATGGATATAAACACAAGACCCATCTATATGTGGCCTACAAAAGACTCACTTCAAACCCAAAGACATACAAAGACTGAAAGTAAAGGGATGGAAAAAGATATTTCATGCAACTAAAAGGGAGAAAAAAGCAGGAGTTGCAGTACTTGTATGAGACAAAATAGACTTCAAAACAAAGAAAGTCACAAGAGACAAAGAAGGACATTTCATAATGATAAAGGGGTCAGTCGAACAAGAGCATATAACATCTATGCACCCAACACAGGATCACCTACATATGTGAACAAATACTAACAGAATGAAAGGGGGAAACAGAATGTAATGCATTCATTTTGGGAGATCTCAACACACCACTCACTTTAAAGGACAGATTAACCAGACAGAAAATAAATAAAGAGGTACTGAACAACATATTAGAAGAGATGGACCTAATGGACATCTACAGAACACCCCATTGAAAACCAACAGAATACACATTCTTCTCAAGTGCACATGGAACATTTTCAAGAATAGATTATATACTAGGCTACAAAAAGAGCCTCAGTAAATTAAAAATGATTGAAATAGTACCAACCAGCTTCTCAGATCACAAAGGTATGAAACTAGAAACAAATTATTCAAAGAAAATGAAAAAGGAAACACATGGAGCCTTAATAACATGCTCCTAAATAATCAGTGGATCAATGACCAAATAAAAACAGAGATCAAGCAATATATGGAGACAAATGACAACAATAATTTAATGACACAAAATCTGAGGGATGCAGTGAAGGCCGTGCTATGGGGGAAATATATTGCAATACAGGCCTACCTCAGGAAAGGAGAACAATCTCAAATGAACAGTCTAAACTCAGAATTAAAGAAATTAGAAAAGAAAGAACAAATGACGCCCAAAGTCAGTAGAAGGAGGGTCATAATAAAGAATAAAGCAGAAATAAATAAAATTGAGAAGAATAAAACAATAGAATCAGTGAAAGCAGGAGCTCGTTTTTCAAGAAAATAAACAATATAGATAATCCCTACCCAGACTTATAAGGAACGAAAGAGAGTCTACACACATAAACAGAATCAGAAATTAGAAAGGAAAAATCACTATGGACACCACAGAAATACAAAGAATTATCAGAGAATACTATGAAAAATTATACGCTAACAAACTGGATAACTGAGAAGAAATGGACAACTTTCTAGAAAAATACAAACTTCCAAGCCTGACCCAGGAAGAAACAGACAATCTGATTAGACTAATTACTAGCAAAGAAATTGAATTGGTAATCAAAAAAGTACCTAAGAACAGGAGTCCTGAATAAGATGGTTTCACTGCTGAATTTTATCAAACATTTAGTGAAGACCTAACACTCATTCTCCCTAAAGTTTTCCAAAAAATAGAAGAGGAGGGAATACTCCCAAACTCATTCTACGAGGCCAACATCACTCTAATACAAAAACCACGCAAAGACACCACAAAAAAAGAAAATTACAGACCAATATGCCTGATGAACCTACATGCAAAAATACTCAACAAAATATTAGCAAACCGAATTAAAAAATACATCAAAAGATCATCCATTATGATCAAGTGGAATTCATCCCAGGGATGCAAGGATAGTACAACATTCCAAAATCCATCAACATCATCCACTATTTCAACAAAAAGAAGGACAAACAAAACAAGATCATCTCCATAGATGCTGAAAAAGCATTCGACAAAATTCAACATTAATTCATGATACAAACCCTCAAGAAAATGGGTATAGAGGGCAAGTATCTCAACACAATAAAGGCCATATACGACAAACCCACAGCCAACATCATACTTAACAGCCACAAGCTGAAAGCTTTTCCTTTAAGATCAGGAAAAAGACAAGGATGCCCACTCTCCCCACTTTTATTCAACATAGTTCTGGAGGTCCTAGCTGTGGCAATCAGATAACATAAAGAAATTAAAGGCATCCATATTGGTAAAATAGAAGTCAAACTGTCCCTGTTTGCAGATGACATGATATTGCATATAAAAAACCCTAAAAATCCACTCCAAAACTACTAGACCTAATATCAGAATTCAGTAAATTTGTGGGATACAAAATTAATACACAGAAATCTGTTGCATTTCTACACACTAATGGTGAACTAGCAGAAAAAGAAATCAGGAAAACAATTCCATTCACAATTGCATCAAAAATAATAAAATACCTAGGAATAAACTTAACCAAGGAAGTGAAAGACTTATACTCTGAAAATTACAAGACATGTGAGAAATTAAAGTAGATACCAAATAAGTGGAAACACATCCCGTGCTCATGGATAGGAAGAATTAATATTGTCAAAATTGCCATCCTGCCTAAAGCAATGTACAGACTGAATGCAATCCTTATCCAAATACATCAGCATTCTTCAATGAACTAGAGCTAATAGTTCTAAAATTCATATGGAACCACTAAAGATGCAGAATAGCCAAAGCAATCCTGAGAAGGAAGGGTAAAGCTGGGTGAATTATTTTCCCTGACTTCAGGCTCTACTACAAAGCCACAGTAATCAAGACAATTTGGTACTGGCACAAGACCAGACCCATTGACCAAAGGAACAGACTAGAGAAACCAAATATAAACCCAAACATATATAGTCAATTAATATATGATAAAGGAGCCATGGATATACAATGGGGAAATGACAGCCTCTTCAACAGCTGGTATTGGCAAAATTGGACAGCTACATGTAAGGGAATGAAACTGGATTACTGTCTAACTCCATACACAAAAGTAAAATGAAAATGATCAAAGACCTGAATGGAAGTCATGAAACCATAAACCTCTTAGAAAAAAATACAGGCAAAAATCTCTTGGACATAAATATGAGCAACTTCTTTATGAACATATCTCCTCAGGCAAGGGAAACAAAAGCAAAAATTAACAAGTGGGACTATATAAGACTAAAAATCTTCTGTACAGCAAAGGACACCACCATCAATAGAACAAAAAGATATCCTACTGTATGGGAGAATATATTCATAAATGACATATCTGATAAGGGGTTGACATCCAAACTATATAAAGAGCTCATGCACCTCAATAAACAAAAAGCAAATAATCCAATTAAAAAATGGGCAGAGGAGCTGAACAGGCACTTCTGCAAAGAAGAAATTCAGATGGCCAACAGACACATGTAAAGATGCTCCACATCGCTAATCATCAGAGAAATACAAATTAAAACCACAATGAGATATCACCTCACACCAGTTAGGATGGCCAACATCCAAAACACAAACAACAACAAAAGTTGGCGAGGATGTGGAGAAAGGGGAACCCTCCAACACTGTTGGTGGGAATGTAAATTAGTTCAACCCTTGTGGAAAGCAGCATGAAGGTTACACAAGAAACTCAAAATGGAAATACGGTTTGACCCAGGAATTCCACTCCTAGGAATTTACCCTAAGAATGCAGCAGCCCAGTTAGAAAAGACATATGCACTCCTATGTTTATCGCAGCACTATTTACAATAGCCAAGAAAGGGAAGCAACCTAAGGGTCCATCAGTAGATGAATGGATAAAGAAGAGGTGGTACATATACACAATGGAATATTATTCAGCAATAAGAAGAAAACAAATCCTACCATTTGCAACAACATGGATGGAGCTAGAGGGTATTATGTTCAGTGAAATAAGCCAGGCAGAGAAAGACAAGTATCAAATGATTTCACTCATCTGTGGAGTATAAGAACAAAGAAAAAACTGAAGGAACAAAACAGCAGCAGACTCACAGAACCCAAGAATGGACTAACAGTTACCAAAGGGGAAGGAACTGGGGAAGATGGGTGGGAAAGTAGGGATAAGGGGGAAAATGGGGTATTACTATTAGCACACATAATGTAGCAGGGGAGGTGGGATACAGGGAAGGCAATATAACACAGAGAAGACAAGTAGTGATTCTATAGCTTCTTACTATGCTGATGGACTGTTACTGTAATGGGGTATGTGTTGGGGACTTGATAATAGGGGGAGACTAGTAACCATAATATTGCTCATATAATTGTGCTTTAATAATAGCAAAATAAAAAAATGTTATCAAAAAGACCCAAAGAAAACACTAAATGTATTAATATCTGCCAAGAACAAGCCACCATAAAATTTAGAAGATTTAAAACAACAAATGCTCTATTTATATCTCTTTTCTCTAGTTGGGTAATTTAGGCTAGTGTTCAATGTTTCCTATGATATCAATAGTCTCATAGACAATGGGATGACTGGTATATGTGTCACTTATTACATAGGTGGCTCTGCAAGCTTGTTCACATTATGCTTGTTACAGGGTTCCCAAGATTGTCAAAAGAGCAAGGTGTAACATATGGGCCCTTTTCAAACCTCTACTTGTAACATTCCTATTGTTGAAAGCTAGTAACAGACTCATGCTAATGGAGAAATCAACTCTTGATGGCTGGAATGCTACATTACAAAGGAACATACACATGATTGGAAGAAATTAAAGACAGTTTTGTATCTATCATACCAAAAATTTTAAAGTAATGCAACAATATTAGAGAAGGAAACGTAGAGGAAATGAATGTATTCTGAAATATACCATACTATTTAAAGTTATTATTCCTTTAGGCCACTCACATGTGAATTTCTCTCAAAGTTTGGGGAATATTCTGCCTTACCTGCCTTTATATCATGTTAATGAAGATTAATATGTCAAATAATTGGCACACCACTAAGCTTCTCTTGCACCAGAGTGTGGAAACTTGACCTAGGTTCTACCAATCAGAAATACCTCCCTCTCCAGTTTGAAGATTGGGATGCAAAGCAAAAGGTCTTCAGAAAATTTTTTTTCTTAATTAACAAGTGAAGCAACTACAGCGAGTTTCTAGGTGCAGCAGTGGCAAGGGCTCTATCATCATTTTACATGCACAGTGTTACCTGAATGATGGTGTCACCAGATAATACCCTGAGCAGTTCAAAGGTCAGTGTTTTGGCCTATTTTTATTTCAAGATATTAGGTTTCCAAAGCACCTGATGTCTTTCAAAGTTGTTTTAAGTTCTAGGAAGAGACTCAGCTGCCAACTGTTCTAAATCAGTTTGATACATACCTGCTCAGATGAACCAAGGAGTGTCTGAGAGTTACCTCTGCCTCATTATCATAGTAAAATCTCTGCCCAAGGGGGGCTATACAAAACCTAGGCACAGTGACATATGTAGAAACATGTTTTCAAACTGTGCCTCCTCAAGCTTACTCCAGCCTCTACATGTGATGACAAACCTTCCGTTTTTAATACTAATTTCCTTACCCAAATAAAAGACTTGTTTTCCATTGCTCATGAAGCCAAGGCTTTGAGAAGTGATTTTCCACAGTCTCCTTATTTGCTGCAAATAAAATTTACTCTGTGTGACAACTACTTCTGGTGAAGGCTTTTGATTTCAACTCACCAAAAAGAGAACTCATATTGTCAGAAACAATGACAGTACTATCTGAATAGAATTCGTGAGGCAGTAGGATTTGCAGGGAATATTCCTGACTACCTAGCCTCTGCATCCAATTTGTTGGTCCTTCTAATAACCATCACTTAATACATTTCCTTTGTACTTCAATTGGCCAATGTCAGTTTTGGTGACTTGCAACTAAAATGCTAAATAGTATAATACAGCTGATGTGACTCTAATGGCCAGTAAGCATTAATTGCTAATTTTTTAAAAAAACTAGTATTTAGTTTGCTATTGAAATTTAGTGAAAAAATATTCACTTGAAACTAAGAAAACACAAAGATATAAATCATGTCTGTGTATTCCAATAGCAATACACATATGATGACACCAAGTATCCAAAATCCAGATTCTGGAGTAGAAGAAAGATGTACAGATAGCCCACTTACTAGATGCTCCATTTAAAAACAACTATTTATTTGTGCTGACCATCTAGTTGATATAAACAAACAGAGAGCATATCTTAACGAAGGTATCTTTATTTCATAATTTAGGAAACTATAACTCTGGAGTGTTTTATGAAGACCTCCCCAGTGTTTTCATGTCCAGATTTTCTTATTTCAACTCAAAAGTTACCTCCTCAGAAAGGTCTGCCTTGAGAATCCTATATAAAATATAAAGCAGACTCTAGTGACTCTGTGGCATCTTACTACACTGATGGACAGTGACTGCAATGGTGTTTGGAGGGGGCTCGATAATATGGGTGAATGTAGTACCACATTGTTTTTGTCGTGAAACCTTTATAAGATTGTATATCAATGATGCCTTAATACAAAAATAGAAAAAATATAAAGCACACTCTATCCTGTAAATTACATGTGTTCCCTCACTCTGTTCTATTGTCTACACTACACTCTCTGAGGCAATAAAATGTGATGGTCAAGATTTTGTTCACAAGAAACAAAATAAAAAACAAATAATCCAATTAAAAAGTGAGCAAAGATCTGAACAGACACTTCACCAAGGAGACAGACAAATGACAAATAAGCATATAAAGATGTTCGTCATCATATATCATTAGGGAATTGGAAATTAAAATGATGAGGTACTACTACATATATCTTAGAAAAAAAAAACTGACAATGCCAAATGCTGGCTAGGATGTAGAGCAATAGAGACTCTCATTTTTTGCTGGTGGGAGTACAAAATTGTACAGCCAGTTTGGAAGATAATTTGGAAGTTTCTTAAAAACTAAAAATACTCTAAATATATCATCCGGCAATTGTGCTCCTTGGTAGTTACCCAAATGAGTTGAAAAAAACTTGCACACAAATGTTTGCAGTATCCTATTCATACCTGACAAAAACTGGAAGCAGCAAAGATATCATACAAAAGGTGAATTGATAACAAAATGTGGTACATCCATAAAACTGATTATTTTCAGTGATAAAAAGAAATGAGGTATTAAGTCATGATAATAAATGGAGGAAACAAATGTGTGTTATTTAGTGAAAGAAGCCAGTTTGTCAAGGTTACACACAATTTGCTATAGGCTGAATGTGCCCTCCCAAATGTATACGTTGAAACCCAATCCCCAATGTGATGATATCTGGAGGTAATCCTTTGAGGAAGTGATTATGTCATGAGTATGGAGCCTTCATAAATGGGATTAGTTCCCTTATGAAAGAGAGCTCCCTTACCCCTTCTGTTATGTGAGGACCCAGAGAAAGGACGTTCATCTATGAACCAGAAAGAAGGCTCTCATTACACACTGAATCTGCCAGTACCTTGATCTTGGACTTCTTAGCCTCCAGAACTATGAAAAATGTTTACTGTTTAAGTTACCCAGTGTATGGTATTTTTGTTAGAGTAGCCTGAACAAGACACCATATAATTCCAATTATATGACATTCAGGAAAATGCAAAGCTACAAAGACAGTAGGAAAGATCAGTGGTTACCAGAGAGAAGGGGAAAGGAATAAATAAATAGAACCCAGTGGATATTTAGGGCAGTGAAATTATTCTATGATATCATAATGGTATATACACAATACTATACATTTGTCAAAACTTTTAAAACTGTACAACACGAAGAGTAACCCTTAATGTAAACTATGGACTTTAATTAGTAATATATTAATTAGTTAAAAAAATGTATCAGTTCTGCTTCATCAACAATAACAAATATATCACACTAATGCAAGATGTCAATAATAGGGTAACTGTGGGTAAATGAGAGGAGTATATAGGAACTCTCCATATTATCTGCTTAATTTTATACAAATCTAAAACTAAAAAATTTATCATTAATTAGAAAAAACAAAATGTCTGGTTTGAACCTCATCAACTATTTAATGTATATGTGCCTGAAGAATATGAATGATAACATTTCCTTCCTGATAATGTAGTTGTGAAAATCAAGTGGAGTCATGCATGTAAATAATATAGAAAAATGTCTGTCACATAATAAGAATCCAGTAAAAGTTGCTACAGCATCTCCTTTGAAAATTCCTCTCCCCACCTTTTTTTTTTGAGTGTCTATTCCTGCTTTCCAGATAAAGTGAAAATCCACAGGAACAGGAGTATTTTCTTCTCTGTTCACAGTTGAAATAACAGAACTTTGAATACTGACTGATATATAGTAGGAATTCAATAAATATTTATTGAGAGAATAAAAGAGCCAAGTGTAGTACTCTTATTTCTAGCTTAATAATGAAATAAGAAGCCATGACTTTGCTACTGAAATTAATCTTGATAGTCATCTCTCCTTCTGAATTAAATGTAAATTGAGGTCTTAAAATATTTAACATTTAAATATTACTCTTCATGTAATACCATAAATTCTGCTTCCCTAAATTACATTTTAAATGTGCAAATCTCTCCCTCCTCCCACCCATTTATAAAGTCTAATCTATTATTCTGTTGCCATGGTTTTATAAACTGTCTTGTGATTAGTTAACCAGGAAGTTCTGTTCTAATCTTTCTTAGGAATTGTTGTCAAGAAAAGCCATCAACTTTTATTAATTATGTTGCATATGAAGAATCATTAAAATGTTTTATAGACAGAATTCATTTAATATATAAGGAATTTCTGTGCTTTATTTATGGTGCTAAATACTTTGTAGCATGGTATATGGATACTGATACATGCATTTAAAACTTATCTTCACAACTTGCTGGCTGTGAGATCTTGGGCTCCTGCTCAGAATCCTTATCCATGGAGTAGAGATATTGGTATCAAATTCATAGGATAGAGTACAGGTAACATAAGCTGACACACATATGTCTATATAAATATCACACAAAGCATAACCTGGCATATAGTAAGCATTCAATTATTGAGAAACACTATTTAAAAAACAATTAGTTGAGATGAAAAAAGTCATATGGTGACAACCTTCTCATTTTAATGTTTGAGAAGAAAATGCATTTGAAGTTGCCAAGTAATAACTAGGTCAGCTGATTATTAATGAAGCATTTGTTTTCATTATAAGCTGTTTTATGTCAATTCTTTGTTCAGTTCTGACCTTAGATTGCAACCTCAAATACTATTCCTATTAATCACAATTTTTACTGAGCAAAAACATATATAGATGAATGACAATTTATCACAACTGCTAATTGACCCAACATGTTCCTGGTAGAAAGCAAAGCCCAGATCACAGAATTGTTTATAACAGAGTAAAGGCATGCCTGATGGATCCCCTTACAGATAAAATAATCAAAGGAGAGTACTTTGGCAACATTCAACCTATAAGACCACATGTTCTAGAAAACTTTTCCTAATACTAATGTAGAGATTTATATCCAAGACATTTGCACATGAAAAATCACACCCCAGAATATGTTAGTACTAAACATATTTGTTCAATTAGTAAGATAAAATAGTATATATAAAAATCTTGGTTGAGCTCTGTCAAAAAGTGTGTGGGGGTTAGTCTCTATGCAACTGAAAACAGAAAAACTGAGAAGGTTGAAAATTTATACTAATGGTTTCAAACTGAGAAAATTGCCTGTTTTGCCTGAAAGCACCCAATATTAAAACAAAACAAAAACAAGAAACACAGAAAACTATTCAGAGTAAGTAATCAGTAACCTAATCTAGAATGAACAGAACATAATTTGTATTAAGAACAAGGATATATACTAACATTTCAGTAATTAACAAATAACCAGTAATTAATAACTGTTACATTGTATGCTAATTTTTTTTAATACTCACTCTGAGATAACTCTAGTTCTTTTGTCTTTGTACAGAAGCACCTTGAAGTATTTCTAAAGAGAGAAAAAAAGGTGGACACAAATAATATTAGTAGTAAGTTACAATTCCAATTTGTAAACCACATGTCTCTTATTTCTATTTAGATAGCCATACTTTCAAAAGGTGCTTCCCAAATTATGAATATTTGAATTTTGAAAACTCATTTATATGAAGTAAAAGACAAAAATTGAAAGGCAAGTTCTACTCTAGCTTTGTTTTCTCACTGGGACAACTCAAGCTGATATCAGAAATAAAAATTTCTCCTGTTCTCATCAGAATTTTTTTTATAATGTAATCCCTTCAGTATCTTTATCTTTTTTCTCCTCTCCTTTCTTCTTTACTTTGTCTTGGCACTGTGAGTACCTAGAGCTCAATTACTACCTAAAAATATTCAAGTAAATGAAGCTACAGTTAAGTTCTGATTACATGTGAAACAACTTATGTCAAAGACTGTTGTTGCATCCATGTCCTTTCTACTCATCCTCTGGCAATAAACACATAATTCTTCACCCTTGTCTGCTGGAAGTGAAAACAGTAGTCCTTCATGCCTAAGAGAGTGAGGTGAGTAGTTTCAGAAGGGATGCTGCTGAAAGACCATAGCAAAGGTGTGGGAACACAGAGAAACTTCAAGAGTAACTGTGGGAATCATGAGAAAAACAATTTTTTTTTGTCAATAATTGAAAGTGACATACCTTCTCAAGCTTTCAAATGATCTTTCCTGCCTCTATTATAATAGTGGGAAATTGGCCAATACTTAATTTTATTTGAAGTTAATATTATATTCTTAAATATCCGAGTTAACAATATTCTTTAATTTTTGCTTTAACAGAGACATGCCATTCTTGGTCATTGCTCTAGGCTTATATTTACTATAATGAAAAAAGCTGATGATTTCAAACAGGTAACTGATACATACAGCTGTTAATATGCATTAGTATTATCCTCTACATCATGTATAAAATTTTGTTATTATATATTTATTTACTCATTTTTATATTTCTCTCCATATACAATGCCTTAAAATCCATGAGGATAGGGATTTGTGTAGGGCACAAGTGTTCAAAATTACTTTTTGGAAGACTATGATAGGGCATCAATGGATCTCAAAAAAGTCAACAACTGAGCTAACATCTTAATTGGCTAAAAGTATGGATTACATTGATCACATGGCAACCCATCTGTTGTACAAGTGGTTTGCTAATTAGTCAGTAGAACACCAACTGTTGAAATTGTTGCATTTTCTAGACCCAGATTATGATAGTGAATAGAGAAAAGCCTACATTACTATCACACAGAAATTATATGACAATCATTTATTATTAATATATGTCAGATATGATTATAAACAATTCATTTAATCCTCATATGGGTCTACAGATATGCCCATAGTATTATCACTTCCATTTAAAAAATAAAAAGCAGAGACATAGAAAGTCTATGAAACTTTCCCAGTGTCACTAAATTAAACAATGTTGAGGACGGAATCAAACTCCAGGAATCTAATTAAAAATTCTACCTTTTAAGCCACTCTATGTTGTTTCTGCACACTTCCACTCACTGACAGATTATTTTTTCAGTAAATAAATAAAAAGTTCAAAGAGAACATTGTCATTTGTTATTCTTCCTAATCTCCAAAGCAACCTTTCCTTGCAATTGTGTTTATTGTAGTTAACAAAGAAAAAGATGATTTCAAAATCCTGTATCTAGTTACAGAAACAGAAAGCATATATAAAAATGAAACTATATGAGATTAATAGAAACTCATTAATTCATTTACTCATATTTTCAACTACTATCCATATATAACTACTACTTCTTGGCACTTATCTTGTGCCAAACCTGTGCCAGAATAGGTAAACATCAGAGAATAAATGAGGTGTTGTACATGCTTTCACAAAGCTCACAATTTATGAGAAAGAGGCAAATCTGTAGAAAAATAGTTATGAGAGTGTGATTAATCTATAACATAAGTATAACACGCATACTATGAATACATTGAAAATGTTCATAGACTCTACGTCATAAAGAAATCTTATGGAGGGGAAATAGTCACTGCATAAATGTTCCTTTTTTAAAAGTAATGAGTGTATAGTGAAATGTAATCAAAAAATATATTGGAGACTTCAGTTTGTTTTGTTTTTGGTTACATTATAAAAATTTTTATTAAGGTATTACTGATATACACTTTTATGAAGGTTTCACATGAAAAAAAAATGCAGTCACTACATTCACCCATATTATCAAGTCCCCACCCATACCCCATTGCAGTCACTGTCCATCAGTGCAGTAAGATGCAATAGATTCACTATTTGCCTTCTCTGTGCTACACTGTTTTCCCCGTGACCTCTCACACCATGTGTACTAAACATAATACCCCTCAATAACCATCTTCCCTCCCCACCGGCCCTCAAACACTCCTCCCCTTTTGTAACTGCTAGTCCCTTCTTGGAGTCTGTGAGTCTGCTGCTGTTTTGTTCCTTCAGTTTTGCTTCATTGTTACACTCCACAAATGAGGGAGATCATTTGGCACTTGTCTTTCTCTGGCTGGCTTATTTCACTGAGCATAATATCCTCCAGCTCCATCCATGTTGTTGCAAAGGATAGGATATGTTTCTTTCTTATGGCTGAATAATATTCCATTGCGTATATATACCATTCTTCTTTATCCATTCATGTACTGATGGACACTTAAGTTGCCTCCATATCTTGGCTATTGTAAAAAGTGCTGCAATAAACATAGGGGTGCATATGCATTTTTGAATCTCAGAAATTGTATTCATTGCATCCATTCCAAGGAGTGGGATTCCCAGGTCAAATGGTATTTCAATTTTTAGTTTTTTGAGGAACCTCCATATTGCTTTCCACAATGGTTGACCTAGCTTACATTCCCACCAGGAGTGTAGGAGGGTTCCCCTTTCTCTGCATTCTCACCAGCATTTGTTGTTCTTGGTCTTTTTGATGCCGGCCATCCTTACTGGTATGAGGTTATATCTTATTGTGGTTTTAATTTGAATTTCCTAGATGATTAGTGATTTGGAGCATCTTTTCATATGTCTGTTGGCCATCTGAATTCCTTCTTTGGAAAAGTGTCTTTTCATATACTCTGCCCATTTTTTAATCAGGTTATTTGCTTTTTGGGTGTTGAAGTATGTGAGTTCTTTATATATTTTGGAAGTTAACCCCTTGTCAGATATGTCATTTACAAATATATTCTCCTATACTATAGGATGCCTTTTTGTTCTGTTGACTTTGTCCTTCACCGTAAAGAAGCTTTTTAGCCTGATGTAGTCCCATGTGTTCATTTTTGCTTTTGTTTCCCTCGCTTGAGGAGATGCATTCAGGAAGAAGTTGCTCATGCTTATATTGAGGAGATTTTTGTGTATGTAGTTTTCAAAGAGTTTTATGGTTTTATAAGTTACATTCAGGTCTTTGATCCATTTCGAGTTTACTTTTGTGTATGTGGTTAAACAATAATCTCGTTTCATTCTCTTGCATGTAGCTGTCCAGTTTTGACAAAACCAGTTGTTGAAGAGACTGTGATTTCCCCAATGTATGTCCATGGCTCCTGTATTGTATATTAATTGACCATATGTGCTTTGGTTTATATCTGGGCTCTCTAGTCTGTTCCATTGGTCTATTGTTCTGTTCTTGTGCTAGTACCAAATTGACTTGATAACTTTGGCTTTTTAATAGAGCTTGAAGTTGGGGAGCATAATCACTCCAGCTTTATTCTTCCTTCTCAAGATTTCCTTGGCTATTCAGCATATTTTGTGGTTCCATATAAATTTTAGAACTCTTTGCTCCAGTTCATTGAAGAATGGTGTTGGTATTTTGATAAGAATCACATTGAATCTGTGGATTGCTTTAGGCAGGATGGCCATTTTAATAATATTACTTCTTCCTATCCATGAGCATGGGAAGTGTTTGCATTTATTGGTATCTTCTTTAATTTCTCTCGTGAGGGTCTTGTAGTTTTTAAAGTATAGGTCTTTCAATTCCTCGGTTAGGTTTATTCCTAGGCATTTAATTCTTTTTGATGCTATTGTAAATGGAATTGTTTTTCTGATTTTTCTTTCTGCTAGTTCATCATTAGTGTATAGGAATGCAACAGATTTCTGTATATTAATTTTGGATCCTGAAAATTTTTTGAATTCAGATATTAGATCTAGTAGTTTGGGAGTAGATTCCTTAGGGTTTTTTAAGTACAATATCATATCACCTGCAAACAGGGACAGTTTAACTTCTTCCTTACTAATTTTGATGCCCTTTATTTCTTTGTGTTGTCTAAATGCTGTAGCGAGGACCTCCAGAACTATGTTGAATAAAAGTGGAGAGAGTGGGCATGCTAGTCTTGTTCCTGATCTTAAAGGAAAAGCTTTCAGCTTCTCACTGTTAAGTATGATGTTGGCCATGGGACTGTCATATATGGCTTTTATTATTTTGAAATACTTGCCCTCTATAGACAGGTAAAAAAAAATTTTTATTAAGGTATTATTGATATACACTCTTATGAAGGTTTCACATGAAAAAACAATGTGGTTACTACATTTACCCATATTATCAAGTCCCGACCTATATCCCAATGCAGTCACTGTCCTTCAGTGTAGTATGATGCCACAGATACACTGTTTGCCTTCTCTGTGCTACACTGTTTTCCCCGTGACCCCCCACACCATGTGTACTAAACGTAATACCCCTCAATGCGTTTCTCCCTCCCTTCCCACCCGCCTTCCCACATCCCTCCCCTTTGGTAACCACTAGTTCCTTCTTGAGGTCTCTGAGTCTGCTGCTACTTGTTCCTTCAGTTTTGCTTCGTCCTTACATTCCACAAATGAGGGAAATCATTTGGCACTTGTCTTTCTCTGCCTGGTTTATTTCACTGGGCATAATATCCTCCAGCTCCATCCATGTTGTGGCAAATGGTAGGATTTGTTTCTTTCTTAAGGCTGAATAGTATTCCATTGAATATATGTACCACCTCTTCTTTATCCATTCGTCTACTGATGGACACTTAGGTTGCTTCCATATTGTGGCTATTGTAAAAAGTGCTGCAATGAACATAGGGGTGCATATGTCTTTTTGAATCTGAGAAGTTGTATTCTTTGGGTAAATTACAAGGAGTGGGATTCCAGGGTCAAATGGTATTTCTATTTTTAGTTTTTTGAGGAACCTCCACATTGCTTTCCACAATGGTTGAACTAGCATACATTCCAACCAGCAGTGTAGGAGAGTCCTTGTTTCTCTCCATCCTCGCCAGCATTTGTGGTTCATAGTCTTTTTGACGCTAGCCATCCTTACTGGTGTGATGTGATATCTCATTGTGGTTTTAATTTGAATTTCCCTGATGATTAGTGATGTGAAGCCTCTTTTCATGTGTCTGTTTGCCATCTGAATTTCTTATTTGGAGAACTGTCTCTTCATATCCTCTGCCCATTTTTTAATCAGGTTATTTGTTTTTTGGGTGTTAAAGTGTGTAAGTTCTTTATATATTTTGCATGTTACCCCTTGTCAGATATATCATTTACAAATATGTTCTCCCATACTATAGGATGCCTTTTTGTTCTGTTGATGGTGTCCTTTGCCGTACAGAAACTTTTCAGTTTGATGTAGTCCCATGCATTCATTTTTGCTTCTGTTACCTTTGCTTGAGGAGATGCATTCAGGAAGAAGTCACTCATGCTTATATTCAGGAGGTTTTTGCCAATGTTGTCTTCTAAGAGTTTTATAGTTTCATGACTTACATTCAGGTCTTTGATCCATTTCTAGTTTACTTTTCTGTATGGGGTTAAACAATAATCCAGTTTCATTCTCTGGCATGTAGCTGTCCAGTTTTTCCTACACCAGCTGTTGAAGAGGCTGCCATTTCCCTATTTTAAGTCCATGGTGCTGTATCATATAGTAATTGACCATATATGGTTGGGAATATATCAGGGCTCTCGAGTCTGTTCTGTTGGTCTATGAGTCTGTTCTTGTGCCAGTACCAACTTGTCTTTAGTACTGTGGCTTTGTAGTAAAGCTTGAAGTTGGGGAGCATAATCCCCCCAGCTCTATTCTTCCTTCTCAGGATTGCTTTAGCTATTCAGGGTCTTTCGTGGTTCCATATGAATTTTAGAATTATTTTCTCTAGTTCGTTGAAAAATGCTGTTGGTATTTTGATAGGGATTGCATTGAATCTGTACATTGCTTTAGACAGGAGGGCTATTTTGACAATATTAATTCTTCCTATCCATGAGCACAGGATGTGTTTCTATTTATTGGAATCTTCCTTAATATCTCTCATGAGTGTCTTGTAGTTTGCAGAGTGTAGGTCTTTCACTTTCTTGTTTAGGTTTATTCCGAGGTATTTCATTCTTTTTGATGTAACTGTGAATGGAATTGTTTTCCTGATTTCTCTCTCTGCTTGTTCATTGTTAGTGTATAGGAATGCCACAGATTTCTGTGTATTAATTTTGTATCCCACAACATTGCTGCATTCAGAAATTAGATCTAGTAGTTTTGGTGTGGAATCTTTATGTTTTTTTATGTACAATATCATGTCATCTGCAAACAGGGGCAGTTTAACTTCTTCCTTGCCAATCCAGATGCCTTTTATTTCTTTGTGCCGTGGCTAGGACCTCCAGTACTATGTTGAATAGAAGTGGGGACAGTGGGCATCCTTGTCTTTTTCCTGATCTTAAAGGAAAAGCTTTCAGCTTCTCACTGTTAAGTATAATGCTGCCTGTGGGTTTCTCATATATGGCCTTTATAATGTTGAGGTACTTGCCCTCTATACCCATTTTGATGAGCATTTTTATCAAGAACGGATGTTGAATTTTGTCAAATGCTTTTCCAGCATCTATGGAGATGATCATGTGGTTTTTGTCCTTTTTGTTGATGTGGTGGATGATGTTGATGGATTTTCGAATGTTGAACAATCCTTGCATTCCTGGAATAAATCCTACTTGCTCATGATGGATGATCCTCTTTATGTATTTTTGAATTCAGTTTGCTAATATTTTGTTGGGTATTTTTGAGTCTGTGTTCATCAGCAATATTGGTCTGTAGTATTGTTTTTTTTTTTTTTTTTTGGTGTCTTTGCCTGGTTTTGGCATTAGAGTGATGCTGGCCTCATAGAATGAGTTTGGAAGTATTCCCTCTTCTTCTACACCTTGGAAAACTTTAAGGAGGATGGGTATTAGGTCTTCACTAAATGTTTGATAAAATTCAGCAGTGAAACCATCTGCTCCAGGTGTTTTGTTCTTACGTAGGTTTTTGATTTCCAGTTCAATTATGTTGCTGGTAATTGGTATGTTGAGATTTTCTTTTTCTTTCTAGGTCAGCCTTGGAAGGTTGTACTTTTCTAGAAAGCTGTCCATTTTTCTAGGTTATCCAGTGTGTTAGCATGTACTTTTTCAGAGTATTCTCTAATAGTTCTTTGTATTTCTGTGCTGTCCATAGTGATTTTTCCTTCCTCATGTCTGATTCTGTTTATGTGAGCAGACTCTCTTTTTTTCTTGATAAATCTGGCTGGGTTTATCTATTTTGTTTATTTTCTCGAAGAACCAAATCTTGCTTTCATTGATCCTTTCTATTGTTTTATTCTTCTCGATTTTATTTATTTCTGCTCTAATCTTTATTATGTCCGTCCTTTGGGTCTCATTTGTCCTTCTTTCTCTAGTTTCATTAACTGTGAGTTTAGACTGCTCATATGGGAATGTTCTTTCCTGAGGTAAGCCTGTTATTGCAAAATACTTTCCTCTTAGCATGGCCTTCACAGTATCCTACATATTTTGCGGTGTTGAATTATTGTTGTCATTTGTGTCCATATACTGCTTGATCTCTGTTTTTATTTGGTCATTGATCCATTGATTATTTAGGAGCATGTTATTAAGCCTCCATGTGTTTGTGGGATTTTGCATTTTCTTCATGTAATTCATACCTAGTTTCATTCATTTGTGATCTGAGAAGCTGGTTGGTACATTTTCAATCTTTCTGAATTTACTGAGGCTCTTTCTGTGGCCTAGTATATGATCTATTCTTGAGAATTGTCCATGTGCATTTGAGAAGAATGTATATTCTGCTGCTTTTGGGTGTAGAGTTCTGTAGATGTCTGTTAGGTCCATATATTCTAAAGTGTTGTTCAGTGCCTCTGTCTCCTTACTTATTTTCTGTCTGGTTGATCTGTCCTTCAGAGTGAGTGGTCTGTTAAAGTCTCCTAAATTAATGCATTGCATTCTATTTCCCCCATTCATTCTGTTAGTATTTGTTTCACATAGGTAGCAGCTCCTGTGTTGGGTGCATGGATATTTATAATGGATATATCTTCTTGTTGGATTGACCTTTTCATCATTATGTAATGTCCTTCTTTGTCTCCTGTGACTTTCTTTGTTTTCAAGTCTATTTTGTGTGATATAAGTACTGCAACTCCTGCTTCTTTCTCCCTGTTAGTTGCATGAAATGTCTTTTTCCAATCCCTTCACTTTTAGTCTGTGCATGTCTTTGGGTTTAAAGTGAGTCTCTTGAAGGCAGCATATAGATGGGTGGTTTTTTTAAATCCATTCAGTGACTATGTCTTTTGATTGGTGCATTCAGTTCATTTACATTTAGGGTGATTATGGATAGGTTTGTACTTATTTGCTTTGCAGGCTTCAGATTTGTGGTTACCAAAGGTTCAAGGTTAACTTCCTTACTATCTAAGAGTCTAACTTAACTCACTTAATATACTATTACAAACACAGTCTAAAGGTTCTTTTTTTCTCTTCCTTTTTCTTTCTCCTCCATTCTTTACATATTGGGTATCATATTCTGTACTGTTTGTCTATCCCTTGATTGACTTTGGGGATATTTAATTTAATTTTGCATTTGCTTAGTAATGAGCTTTTCTACTTTCTTTACTGTGGTTTTATTACCTCTGCTGATAGCTATTAAACCATAGGAACACTTCCATCTATAACAGTCCCACCAAAATACACTGTAGAGATGGTTGTGGGAAGTAAATTCTCTCAGCTTTTGCTTATCTAGGAATTGTTTAATCGCTCCTTCAAATTTAAATGATAATCTTGCCGGATAAAGGAATCTTGGTTCAAGGCCCTTCTCCTTCATTGCATTAAATACATCTTGCCACTCCCTTCTGGCCTGTAAGGTTTCTGCTGAGAAGTCTGATGATAGTCAGATGGGCTTTCTTTTGTATGTGATCTTATTTCTCTCTCTGGCTGCTTTTAATAGTCTGTCCTTATTCTTGATTTTGCCATTTTAATTACTATATGTCTTGATGTTGTCTTCCTTGGGTCACTGTTTTGGGAGATCTGTGCACTTCCATGGCCTGAGAGACTATATCTTTCCCCAGATTGGGGAAGTTTTCAGCAATCACCTCCTCAAAGACACTTTCTATCCCTTTTTCTCTCTCTTCTTCTTCTGGTACCCCTATAATACGAATATTGTTCCATTTGGATTGGTCACACAGTTCTCTCAATATTCTTTCATTCTTAGAGATCCTTTTTTCTCTCTTTGCCTCAGCTTATTTGTATTCCTCTTCTCTAGTTTCTATTTCATTCATTGTCTCCACCACCGTATCCTACCTGCTTTTAGTATCATCAGTTGTGCTCTTCAATGATTGGATCTCTGACCTTAATTCATTCCTGAGTTCTTGAATATCTTTCCGTACCTCCATGAGCATGCTAATGATTTTTATTTTGAACTCCCTTTCAGGAAGATTCATGAGGTCAATATCATTTAAATCTTTCTCAGGAGTTGTATTAATAATTTTACTCCAGACCAGATTCCTGTGGCGTTTGTTTCATATTTGTGTATGGCGTCCTCTAGTGCCCGGAATCTCTATTCTCTGGACCTGCTTAGCCCCTCACGCAATGTGGTGGGTTGCAGGGGAGTGGTACTGGTGCCTGGAGGGAGGAAAGAGCTGTTTCCTGCTTCCCGGCTGGTATGCCTGTCTCCACTGCCTGAACCAGTGGGCCACGCACACAGGTATAGGCCTCTGTGCTTTGCGATTTTAGTTGCTGTAGACAGATCTTCCCTCTGGCTGGCCTAATGCCAGGGTAGGGTTTCCTGGTTTGCGAGATTGGTGTGGCTGGCCAGGAGAAAGACACAGTAGTCTGCCTGTCACCGATGGGTTTCCTGGAACTGTGTAGGTAGCCAGGGAGCTGGAGCACCTGAAGATCGTGAAAGCTCCCAATCTGCTGGGCAGAGTGCACCCAGACAATTTTGTCTACCTGTCCTTTCTCCTGAGCAGTGAGCTCTGTTCAGTCCTTGCCCCTTTAGCAGCCCTCTTGCTAAGGGCTTCCTTGTTAGGAAGTCTCTCAGACTGCCCATCTCTCTTTTGTCCCAGAGCAGCTGAATATGGATCCCTGCTTTCCACAAGCAGCTGGAATCTCAGTCTGTCCAGGAATTCTGCCTGTCTTAGCTTTCCAACTCCCTAATTATGAGAGTATCATGTAAGCACCATGAAATGTAGGTTTGTGCTCCCAGAGAAGATCTCCAGACTTAGGTATTCAGCAGTCCCAGATCTCCACTCACTCCCTGCTCCATTCCTCTTCCTCCCGTCAGGGAGCTGGGGTAGGGGAAGGGCTTGGATCCTTCATGCCCACAGCTTTAGTATGTTACCCTTTTCGGTGATGTCTGCTCTTGTCTCCAGGTGTATGCAGTTTGTTGCAGTCCTGTTTCCTGTTTCTCTTTCAAGAGTGGTTATATTAGTTATATTTTCATATTATATCCGGTTTTAGGAGGAAGCCTCTGTCTTACCTCTTACACCGCCATCTTTAATTCCAAGAGGTATATCTTATTTGTGTGGAGTTACCCCCTCATATTTTGTATGTTATCCACATTTTTTTTTTTTTTAGAAAACAGAATATATTTAACTTAGCACAGCATGGAAAGTGACTTCTTCCTCTCGATACTGTTTTGTTTAACACTTTTTGTAGACAAACAATAGGCTGGCACTGCCTTTTAAAATAACTTTTGTCTGTACATTGGGTAATTTTTCCCAGTACTTGTTTTGTCTTATCATTTCAGTTTTATATTATTAGTATATAGATCATGTTCAATATCTTAGAGCTACATTTATTTATTTTTTTCTTTCCTTTTTGTCCTTTGCCTCTACCTGCATCCTACTTGATCTAGTCGTGTCCCATAACTAGAGCACTAGACTGGGACTGTAAGAGGAGTTTTTTATTTTTGTAATTTTTTTTATTATGGTATTATTGATATACACTCTTATGAAGGTTTCATATGAAAATCAATGTGGTTACTACATTCACCCATATTATTGAGTAGCCCCAGTGAAATAAGCCAGGCAGACAAAGACAAGTGCCAAATGATTCCTTTCATTTGTGGAGTATAACCATGAAGCAAAACTGAAGGAACAAAACAGCAGCAGACTCACAAACTCCAGGGGACTAGCAGTTACCAAAGGGGAGGGCTGGAAGGGGGAGGGTGGGGAGGGAGAGAGAAGGGAACTGAAGTGTAGTATGATTAGTACACACGGTATGGGGAGGATTATGGGGAAGACAGTGTAACACAGAGAAGACAAGTAGCAACTGTGGCATTTTGCTACACTGATGGACAGTGACTGCAATGGGTATAAGTAAATGAATTTGAGAACTTTCAATAAACACATATACTGAAGTGTTTATCTAAAGAAATAAAATTAAAACTTTTTGTGTAAAATGAAGTAAAAATATGAGAGAACACACTAATCTCTATGTTGTACTTATGACATAATATCTATATAGACACAAAAAATAATTTCTCTTACTTAATATATCTCTCATCATGGTCTTTCAGCTAATTGAGAAAGTGTTTTCTATCAGAAATATAATTCTCAAATGTTTAATAAGTTTAAATGGTATTTATTAAAATGCAGTTATACTTGTTTTATATTCCTTCAGAAATATAAATTCAAAAAAAGATGGTTATTTTAAAACATCCAAACTACCTATTTTAAGTTCACTTTAAGATCATAAATGTATTTCCTAATTTAGAAGCCCATGATAAAAATGGAAGGAAATCAATACTACCACTGGTTACCATACACTTTGTAAGTCAGAACTTACAAAATGAACTAAGTAGGATCTATCACAGGCATTAGAGGAACGCAGTGCACCCATACTAAAGTTTTAAATCCAGATACCATCTGTTAGTAATGTCCCGTTGATGGGAAATAAATGAAATGACCAAGATCCCCACAGTCCATATACTCTATCAGTTTCCTACAGTTGCTAAGGATTCCAAGTGCATGTCTGCCAAATTTCCAGGCAAATATACTCATTATGATCATCAAGGGATATGACTTCAAATCCCTACATAGCACCTGACTGAGTGAAACGGTACTTGTAAGGCATGAGCATTCCATTGCCCTTGTCTAGTGATAGGCCCAAGCAATCAGTTTGTTTGATGATTTACCTTAGTGCAACCTAATTCTTTTTTACTACTCCCTGTTGACTGGGATGCTTCCCCTGCAAATAATTTTGCACACATTCGTATAGAGAGTAACAATCTAAAAGTTATCCAATATGTTCTAAGAAAAATCCAGCTCAGAGCAGTTGCATTTATTGTCTTTCTACTTTTCCTTAGAAGCTCATAAGTCCAGCATGTGGTATTATTTTATTTCTAAATAACATTTTGTTCTTGACCCTTTAAAAACCACTCCTCCTTCTTGAAGGTAGAGGGAAATCAGAACAATTATTCAGTTCTTCCTAAAAGTAAAGGTATAAGGAAAAATATCCAGAAGGGATTATCCCAGTTCAAGGCTCCTGGCAAATGAAAATTCAAATACACTGAAGAGGGACAATAAAGAGATTTAATGTGAACAGACAGAAGTATCAATGCATTTGTCACAGAAGTTTACATAGGAAATTGGATATAAGGATTTGGAGGTAGTGACGCAAGAAGGAATTATTTTAAAATAATGTTTTCATGCAAAAAGGTCATTCTGAAGCAATAATGAAAATGGGAATGTATTCATGTGCATAAAATTAAAATACGGTACAGAGTTTATAGGACTGACAGAACCCAGAGAAATTCAAATGTTTATGTAGATACTCAGAACAATTGCCAACTAGGTTTTGCTTCTTAAAGATTTTCTATGAAACATCTCCCAACAATTTCTTATCTTACAAACTCAAGCCACAATAATAAATTGGGTTTCTTTTTTTTATCTTGGTATCATTCACCCATTATTTTCCTTTTTTGTTCATTCCATTGACTCTGTTTCTGATTTGGGAGGATTAGTTGGAGTTAGAAGAAGGATTTATACAAAGATCACTGAGACACAAACGAGGAATTTCTTATTTTTAAGGGAAAATGAATCTGTTAAGATTGCTGGGGCTGGTGGAACTACAAACTGGATGGCTTAAACAACATACATATATTGTCTCACAATCTGGAGGTTAGAAGTCCATGATCAGGGCATTGGCAGGATTGGTTCCTTTTGAGGGCTGTGCAGGAGAAATCTGTCCCATGCCATTCTCCTAGCTTCTGCTTGTCTATCAGCAATCCTCAACTTTCTTTGGCATTTGCTTCATCACTCCAATTTTTGCCTCATGTTCACATGACATTCTCCCTTTTTGCATGTGTCTGTTCAAAAGTTCCCTTTTACAAGGACACCATTCATTGTATTACGTGTCATTTTACTGAGGTCTGATCTCATCTCAACTTAGCTGATTACACCTAAAGTGACTCTATTTCCAAATAAGCTTATTCTAATGTTCTGAGGGTTAGGATTTCAGCCTATGAACTTTGTGGACACAATTTAATCCATAATAACAGCTACCATCATATCACATCATAATAACTGTGCTAATTGTTTAACAGCACTGGGAGAGGGATGACTGATAAGGAAAACAACAAAAGTCGCACAGAAAAGGGATAAATGAGAAATTATTGAAGCATGAATATAACTCCAATCAATCAAGTGACATGAGAAGCATTACCTGAACAGCAGGTAGTAGGAATAGCATGTACAATTATACAAAAGTGTAAAGAGTGACTCCTGATGGTGAGTAAATGACACATTAAGAATTCTTGGGGAAAAAGTGGGTGAAGATAGAACACTAAAAGGAAAACTAAATCATATTAAGCAGCTTCTTTTGAAGCATATAGTTAGACACTTAATGGCAACTGTAAATGCCAGAGAAGTGTTGGTTTTCATTCATTCATCATGCATTCATTCACTCATCCAATAAATATTGATTTAGCATCCACAAGATTCCAAGTTCTAGTTGTTAGTCTCACATGAGTGAATAAGAAAATTACCTCAGTCTATAGAGGTAAAAGTAAATAAGAGAATATATAAATGGACATACAGTGATAAGTTCTACTGACATGTGTAAAGCAATGTAAGAGCAATAGAAAGGATAATTAGGTATAAATCGATATTTTATACCAGTGATCGGAAAGCGCCTTATTGATAAGGTAGAATTTGAAAAGCAATAAAAAGAAAGAGAAGGATCAAGTAACTGCTCCTCAAGCAAAAGAAAAGCTAGTGTGAAAGCCCTATGGGGAAAGCCTGCTTGGTATTTCAGATAAACAGCAAAAAAAAAAAAAAAAAAAAAAATCCTTATGGCTGAAACAGGTTCATTAATACCAGTTAAATTCAGAAAGTGGGGTGTGACAGGTGGGAAAGGGCTGAATATATAGGGCTTGAGGTATGGGAAAAATAAAGATAAAATTTTTTTCTCTGAGTGAGAAAGGAAGCCAATGGGGGAAAGGAGGATGTAGGTGAGAGAAATCAACTTATCTGAATATATAACCATCTCTTTGTATATCCCTATTATCTATCTATCTATATATGTATTACTTTATCAGGATCATTCTTGCAGTTTTGTGAACTGACATTACATAGGAGTGTGGTGGAACCTAAGTGGCTAACCTGGAAGGTGTTTCAATAATCTGGGTTACTGAGGCATAATCAAGGGCATTAGCAGGGGTAATAGTAATAAGTGGCCAGATTTTGCATTTTTCTGGATACATTTTGAGATGCAGCCAGAGAGTTTATGGTTAGATTAAATATTTGATCAGGGAAAAAAATGTCAAAGACAACAAATGCGATTTTTTGATAGCAGAAAGACTGAGTGGCATCAGGTTTTTAAGTTTGGGAGAGACAGATGGGAGTGGAATGAGGAGTTTGAGAGAATTCATATGTGGCAACAGAAAGAAGGTGACATATATGTAGAAAAAGAAGTAGGTAGATAGACATGCAAGTTCTCTTTTGTCTCTACTCAGTGAAAAGGGAAGCAAAGTCATGGGCTGAAAGCAAGGCTAAGGGAATAGGTACCAGAAATTTGAGGAAGAGCAAAAAAAGATGAAATAATCATCCAGGAAAATAGCAGAGAGAATGGATTAAGGGCTGCTGAGCAACTGAGGAAACTGTTGATACCAATTGGATTTTTAGAGAGACCAATTACCAAGTCCATGTATTTTGACAATTGTCAAGCTGTGCTGGAGCACATAAATAATAATTGAAAGTTGGGTTTAACTAAGATTATTGGGCAGGTATGATGAAGCAAGATGGAACAAAGGATTCTAGGATATAAGCAATGCAATGGTCTCAGTAATACACCATGGAGTCTAAGGTGAGACAGAAGAGAAAAGAGAGATGAATGAATAAAGGCAAAAATCACTGGATCACCATGTTGGACACTGTGATACTGTGACAGAACAGAGTAAATTGAAAAGAATGAAGGTATTGTCTGAGAATGGGATATATAAAATTGATATGAACAGGAGGTATAATTATTGAAAATGATACAAATTGAAAGTGGTATGTCCGAAGTAATGTTGTGCTGTTAAATATGGTATCCACTAGCTATATGTGGTTATTTAAATAAGTAATTAAAACCTAATAAAACTAAAGATCTAATTTCTCAGCAAAACTAGCCATATTTCAAATGTTCAACAGCCATATATGACTAATAGCCAAAAACTGGACAGTGAAGAGACAGAACACATCTATTATTACAGTTTTACCAGACAGAAATTGTATGATAAGACCATGGGAACAATTGACTGAGGTAAAATGAAAACAAACAGACATGTTCTGGAAATGCCAGGGTATTTTAAAAAAGGAGAAGTGATTAAAAATTCTGAAATGTCAATGAGAAGAAAAACTTCTACCATCCCTTTTGACACAGAAGTAGGAAAATCAATGCAATGCAGAAGGTACAGGAGAAGTTTTCTCACCAAATTTTGATAAGGCAAAAGGTGAAATGATCACAGGTGAGGCTTGGAAATAGTAAATTTTGGTAATGACTGTGATTTTTCAGAAAACAAGGTGAAAAAGTTTAGGGGGTTGGCATGATTGGGAGAAGGGATCAGATTAGGAGATATGAAAGCCCTGAGGGATCAGAGACTAGTGGATTAATTTATTGAAAGTCAGAGTCTAAGGGATAATAAATAACTAGAATGTCTCATATTTTCTATAGTAAACCCAGTAAATATAAATAAAGGACACAGTTGAATTCATTCCAGTGATGTGCTGGATCCAGCTCATACTTATTTGTGAGATGTAATCATTCACATCTTTCCAATTTTGTATTCAATGCCACCATATTCACAGCTTGAAATCAGCTATGGTGGGAGCATTTGCACTATGGAAATGTTCAAAAGATACATATGAGAGCTTTTTGACCCTCGCTGAGAGCTAGGTTACCAACATTCGACTGGTGGTTCTGCTCCTGGTCAAATTGTTGAGACTATGCTGCTTGGTGGAGGAGGGGGAAGGCACTGTTTGGGTTTCAGTAGGAGCACCTGTCCATTCAATCTGCTGGAGGTGTAGGAGCCAGGCATGTGTGGTCAGTCTTCAGGAAACCTACAACTTCTTTAGTTCATTATTGTGAGAGAACATAAAAAATATAAATATTTATGGCCATAGGCTATAGCAAGATATAAGGCCAGCAGGTAAGGAGGCTCGTTAGATCATGAAAGACTTTGTATATCATACTAATGACTTCTTTTTAAATGACAAGTAGTGAACGAAATATTTTAATGGACAAAGTAGAATAACAAGATTTGAAACTTTAGAAACCCATATGCAATAATAGAGGAAAATGGGGAAAAGGTATGGTTCTTTTTCGATCCCAAATAGATAAATATTATGTCAAAATTCATCAAAATTCAGAGTTGTGTCCAGATTTTTGGAAATGCTTTTTGTTTGTATTAAATGCAATGCAATGGGGAAGGCGATTTGTGTTTTCATTTCCTAAGTATGAATGTCCTCTTATTGTCTTGGAGTAACTTTTTAAAAGGAAATTGGTGAGACTGACTCTAGTCACTGAGGGAATTTACTGGCCACATGATATTGTCTACTTTTGAAAATTAGTTTTTATTTTATTCAAAAAGAGATATTTTCCTAACGATTATATAAACTCTTCCCAATCTTGTCCCCCAACTGATTACCAAGGAACATAATGAAGTGTAATAAAAGTGGTGGGAATACAGGCTTATGATGCTTACAATAACTGAGGGCTTCAATGCTTTTAACATCCCTGGAAAGACCCTCTGGCATCAAGGCCTACATTGCTCTGCCTGGAGAAAGTTTGACCAAGTTCTTAACTGAGAAAGAGAAGAAACAATGTACATTTTTCAAAATAAATTTTCAGCAACAGAGAAAGGACAATGGAAATCCTTAAGGAGTTAACTGGCCAAAAAGAATGGCAGAAATTGCACAATAAAAAGTTTTCTGTCTGCAGATTGTCCTCCAATTCTGTTTATTAGATTTGCTTTTGATTTGCATTATGACCCAGTAGCATCAACCTTCTGCAAATGTAACATATTTAATATTCCTCAATCTATAACCATTTGGAATTCATTTCCAGTTAATGAATCTCTTTATTTTTAATCATTACTTTTCTATTCTTGCCATCTTGAATTGTAGGATTTTCTCTGATACTTGATTATCCTCTAGTAAATACTTGCTATTAGGAATCTTTACTGTTTGCTTTCTTCTATTTTCTTTGTTTTTATAATTTTAAGAAATACATCTTTTCAAATCTCTCCTGTATAAAATTTCCTTGATTATCAAAATCAAGTTAGCATAAACAAAAGGAAATGAAAAACTGGTGAATGGAAAAAAATATGTATATATATATAATGGAGAAAGTGATAACATACCATATGTAAAAAACATGCATAATGATTGGTAATAATAATAATAAAGCTCAATAAAAGCTAAAAAGAAGTACCTAAAAAGACAAATCCCAGAAGAAAGAATGCAAATTGTCCCTTGTATTCTTTCAATATTTCCCTACTGAGTGTTCACTTTATGACAGATTTTGAGCTGAATTCTAGGGAGATGGTGATGAAGAAGAGAAGCAGAGTCCATTCGGTTTCATAAAATTGTTGGTGTAGCTATAATGATAACATTAAATAAATAATTACTAAATCATTTAAATGCATCATGACATGAACTATGAAATAAGACATGATAATATAATAATGTTGACTATTAGTAAAGGTGATACTAAGATAGATTTTAAGTAGAAATCTGAAAAATGACAGGGAGTTAGAGAAAAAGGAATTGGTACAGAGGAGCAAATATGTGCAATGTTTTGGGATCAAGGTTTAAAAATAAGGAAAATTAAAGAGGTAATTAAGATAAGATTGAAAAGATAAACAGTACAAATCATGAAGGAGTTATGTGTGGCAGAATATATTATTTGCTTAAAGTTCTCTCCTGCTCTACCTTTACCATTATTCACTGTGAATGGAGTAAATTTCTACCACTAAATGTGACAATATGACTTGACTAATCAATGGAATGTGCATGAAAGTGAGAGAGACAAATTCTGGCTCATGGTCTCAAGAAAACCCTCTTGAGCTCTGATGTCTAGTTTAGGAAGAAATACCTTAGGTAGCCCTGGCTCCTACATCCCAGGGCTAGACTGAATAAAGATACTTAGCTCTGATCCTGATCTGAATCCAGTTTAGCTAGCTATGATCAGCCAAAAACAACCAGACCACCACCAATCTACAGACCCATAAATATAAAATAAGTGATTATCATTGGAAGCCACTGAAATTTAGTGCTTGTTTAATATGCAAAAGTACAGTTTTTGGCTATATGTGGTTTAGTTTTTAACCACTTAAAAAAATAAGAATTTTGAATCATGTGAAATTTATATATTAAATTAGAAAAAGTTGGTCTTTCCATTTGTTCATATTTCCTTTAGACTGACTTGATAGTGACTTTTTTCATACTGTTATTATTCATTTTTAAAAAGCATAGTGCAAGGTATTTAATCGTTAATCATGCTTGATGCTACCGTATTTGATATTTAAAGTTACTTAATGAAACTTGGTTCAAAAAGAGTAGAAAGAGGATTTACACAGATTTGTGTGTATATGAGTTTTTACCTTAGATGGATTTTTTCACTCTTTTTAAAAGTCTACATTTTATTTTATTTTACTGTGTATTAAGGTATCATTGATATACACTCATGGAGGTTTCACAAGAAAAACAATGTGGTTATTACATTCACCTTTATTATCAAATCCCTCCATACCCCATTGCAATCACTGTCCATCAGTGAAGTAAGATGCCACAGTCTCTATTTGTATTATCTGAGCTACACTGTATTCCCTGTGACCCCACACACATGATGTGCACCAATCATGATAACCCACAACCCATTCCTTTTGCCTTCCCTCCCCACCAGCCAACCCCACACCTCCCCTTTGGTAACCACTAGTCCCTTCTTGGAGTCTATGAGTCTGCTGCTATTTTGCCCTTTAGTTTTGCTTTGTTGCTATACTCCATAAATGAGAGAAATCATTTGGTATTTGTCTTTCTCTGCCTGACTTACTTCACTGAGCATAATACCCTCTAGCTCCATCCATGTTGCTGCAAATGGTAGGATTTGTTTCTTTCTTATGGCTGAATAGTATTCCATTGTGTATATTTACCACCTCTTCTTTATCCACTCATCTACTGATGGACACTTAGGTTGCTTCCATATCTTGGCTATTGTAAAAAGTGCTGCAATAAACATAGGGGTGCATATGTCTTTTTGAATCTGAGTAGTTGTATTCTTTGGATAGATTCCAAGGAGTGGGATTCCCGGGTCAAGTGGCATTTCAATTTTTAGTTTTTTGAGGAACCTCCATATTGCTTTCCAAAATGGTTAAACTAGTTTCATTCCCACCAACAGTGTGGAAGGGTTTCCCTTTCTCTGCATCATTGCCAGCATTTGTTGATCTTAGTCTTTTCGATGCTGGCCATCCTAACTGGCATGAGGTGATATCTCATTGTGGTTTTATCTTACACTTCCATGATAATCAGCGATGTGGAGCAACTTTTCACATGCTTGCTGGCCTCCTAAATTTCTTCTTTGGAGAAGTGTCTGTTCATATCCTCTGTCCATTTTTTAATTGGGTTATTTGCTTTTTGGGCATTGAGGCATGTGAGTTTTCTGCATATTTCAGATATAAACCCCTTGTTGGATATGTCATTCAGAAATATATTCTTCCATATCGTAGAAGGCCTTTTTGTTCTGCTGATGGTGTCCGTTGCTATACAGAAGTTTTTAGGTTTATGTACTCCCATTTGTTCACTTTTGCTTGTTTCCCTTGCCCAAGGACATACGTTCAGGAAAAAGTTGCTCATATTTATATTCAAGAAATTTTTGCCTATTTTTTCTTCTAAGAGTTTTATGGTTTCATGACTTACATTCAGGTTTTTGATCCATTTTGAGTTTATTTTTGTGTATGGGGTTACACAATAATCCAGTTTCATTCTCTTGCATGTAGCTGCCCAATCTTGACAACACCAGTTGTTGAAGAGGCTGTCTTTTATCCATTGTATATCCATGGCTACTTTATTCTATAGTAATTGACCATATATGCTTGGGTTTATATCTGGGCTTTCTAGTCTGTTCCATTGGTCTATGGGTCTGTTCTTGTGCCAGTACCAAATTATCTTGATTATTGTGGCTTTATAGTAGAGCTTGAAATTGGGGAGCTTAACACCCGCTCTTTATTCTTATCAGGATTGCTTTGACTATTTGGGGTCTTTTCTGGTTCCATATGAATTTTAGAACTATTTGCTCTAGTTCACTGAAGAATGCTGTTGGTATTTTTATAAGGATTAATTGAATATGAAGATTGCTTTAGACAGGATGGCCATTTTGACAATATTAATTCTTACTATTCATGAGGACAGAATGTATTTCAATTTATTGCTGTCTTCTTTAATTTCTCTCAAGCATCTTTTGTTTTTGGAGTATAGATCTTTCACTTCCTTGGTTAGGTTAATTCCTAGGTATTTTATTCGTTTTGATGCAATTATTAATGGAATTGTTTTCCTGATTTCCTTTTCGGCTAGTTCATCATTAGTGTACAGGAATTAAACAGATTTCTGTGTATGAATTTTGCATCCGGCAAATTAGCTCAATTCAGATATTAGATCTAGTAGTTTTGGCGTGGATTCTTTAGGACTTTTTATGTAAAATATGTCATCTGCAAATAGGGACAGTTAAATTCTTCCTTGAAAATTGGATCCCTTATATTTCTTTGTGTTATCTGATTGCCATTGTTAGGACTTGCAGAAATATGTTGAATAAAAGTGGGGAGAGGGATTAAAGATGGTGTTGTGAGAGGTGAGACAGAGGCTTCCTCCTAAAACCACAAAATATAACTAATACAACTACTCTTGAAAGAGCAACAGGAAAGAGGACTGCAACAAACTTCATACACCTGGAGAAAAGAACAGACATCACAGAAAAGGGTAATATACTAAAGCTGTGGTCCTGTGGGATCCAAGCCCTTCCCCCACCACAGTACACCAAGGGGATGAGGAGGATTGGAGTAGGGAGGGTGTGGAGATCTGGGACTGCTGAATACCTAACTCTGGAGATCTGCTCTGGGAGCACAAACCTACATTCCATGGTGCTTGCATGATACTCTCATAATTAGGGGGTTAGAAAGCTAAGACAGGCAGAATTCCTGGACAGACAGAGATTCCAGCTGCTTGTGGAAAGCAGGGATCCATATTCAGCTGCTCTGGGACAAAAGAAAGGTGGGCAGTCTGAGAGACTTCCTAACAAGGAAGCCCTTAGCAAGAGGACTGCTAAAGGGGAAAGGATTGCACAGAGCTTACTGCTCAGGAGAAAGGACAGGTAGACAAAACCGTCTGGGTGCACTCTAACCAGCAGTTTGGGAGCTTTCACGATCTTCAGGTGCTCCAGCTCCCTGGCTGCCTACACAGCTCCAAGAAATCCTTCCATGACAGGCACACTACTGTGCGTTTCTCCTGGCCAGCCAACCAGGCCTGCAAACCGGGAAACCCTACCCTGGTATAAGGCCAGCCACAGGGAAGATCTGTCTACAGCAACTAAAATCGCAAAGCACAGAGGCTTATACCTGTGTGCTTGGCCCACTGGTTCAGGCAGTGGAGACAGGCATAACAGCCGCGAAGCAGGAAACAGCTCTTTCCTCCTGCCAGGCACCAATACCACTTCCCTGCAACTCCTGACATTGCTTAAGGGGCTGAGCAGCTCCAGAGAGTAGAGTGTCCTGGCACAAGAGGGCGCCATATTCAAATATGAAATGCCAAAGGAACCTGGTCCCAAGTAAAATTATTAATACAACTCGTGAGAAAGATTTAAATGATATTGACCTCATAAATCTTCCTGAAAGGGAGTTCAAAATAAAAATCATTAAAATGCTCATGGATGTATGGAAAGATATTCAAGAACTCAGGTATGAATTCCGGTTGGAGATCCAATCACTGAAGAGCACAATGAATGGTATTAAAAGCAGATTGGATATGGTGGAGGAGACGATAAATGAAATAGAAACTAGAGAAGAGTAATACAAATAAGCTGAGGCAAAGAGAGAAAAAAGGATCTCTAAGAATGAAAGAATTTTGAGAGAACTGTGTGACCAATCCAAACGGAACAATATTTGCATTATAGGGGTAACAGAAGAAGAAGAGAGAGAAAAAGGGATAGAAAGTGTCTTTGAGGAGGTGATTGCTGAAAACATCAGCAATCTGGGGAAGGAGATAGTATCTCAGGCCATGGAGGTGCACAGATATCCCAAAACAAGGGACCCAAGGAAGACAACATCAAGACACATAGTAATTAAAATGGCAAAAATCAAGGATAAGGACAGACTATTAAAAGCAGCCAGAGAGAGAAATAAGGTCACATACAAAGGAAATCCCATCAGGCAATCATCAGATTTCTCAGCAGAAACCTTACAGGCCAGAAGGGAGTGGCATGATGTACTTAATGCAATGAAGCAGAAAGGCCTTGAACCAATATTCCTTTATCCTGCAAGATTATCATTTAAATTTGAAGGAGGGATTAAACAATTCCTAGATAAGCAAAAGCTGAGAGAATTTACCTCCCACAAACCATCTCCACAGTGAATTTTGGAGGGACTTCTACAGATGGAAGTGTTCCTATGGTTTAATAGCTATCAGCAGAGGTAATAAAACCACAGTAAAGAAAGTAGAAAAGCTCATTACTAAGCAAATGCAAAATTAAATTAAATATCCCCAAAGTCAATCAAGGGATAGACAAACAGTACAGAATATGATACCTAATATATAAGGAATGGAGGAGGAAGAAAAAGGAGAAAAAAGAACCTTTAGACAGTGCTTGCAATAGCATATTAAGTGAGTTAAGTTAGACTCTTAGATAGTAAGGAAGTTAACCTTGAGCCTTTAGTAACAACAAATCTGAAACCTGCAATGCCAATAAGTACATACCTATCCGTAATCACCATAAATGTAAATGGACTGAATGCACCAATCAAAAGACATAGAGTCACTGAATGGATAAAAAAACAAGACCCATCTATATGCTGCCTTCAAGAGACTCACTTTAAACCCAAAGACATACACAGACTAAAAGTGAAGGGATGGAAAAAGACATTTCATACAACTAGTAGGGAGAAAAAAGCAGGAGTTGCAGTACTTATATCACACAAAATAGACTTCAAAACAAAGAAAGTCACAAGAGACAAAGGACACTACATAATGATAAAAGGGTCAATCCAACAAGAAGATATAACCATTATAAATACCTAACACCGGAGTTCCTACCTATGTGAAACAAATACTAACAGAATTAAAGGGAGAAATAGAATGTAATGCATTCATTCTAGGAGACTTCAGCATACCACTCACTCTGAAGGACAGATCAACCAGACAGAAAATGAGTAAGGAGACAGAGGCACTCTACAACTCATTAGAACAGACGGACCTAACAGACATCTACAGAACTCTACACTCAAAAGCAGCAGAATATACATTCTTCTCAAGAGCACATGGAACATTCTCAGGAACAGCTCATATACTAGGCCACAAAAAGAGCCTCAGTAAATTCAGAAAGATTGAAAATGTACCAACCAGTTTCTCAGATGACAAAGGAATGAAACTAGAAATGAATTACACAAAGAAAATGAAAAATCCCACAAACACATGGTGGCCTAATAACATGCTCCTAAATAATTAATGGATCAATGACCAAATAAAAACAGAGATCAAGCAATATATGGAGACAAATGACAACAATAATTTAATACCACAAAATCTGTGGGACGGAGAGAAAGCCGTGTTAAGAGGAAAGTATATTGCAATATATGCCTACCTCAGGCAAGAAGAACAAATCCATATGAGCATTCTAAATGCACAATTAACAAAACAAGAAAAAGAAGAACAAATGAGACCCAAAGTCAGTAGAGGGAGGGACATAATAAAGATTAGAGCAGAAATAAATAAAATCAAGAAGAATAAAACAATAGAAAAGAATCAATGAAAGCAAGAGCTGGTTCTTCGAGAAAATAAACAAAATAGATTAATCTCTAGCCAGACTTATCAAGAAGAAAAAGAGAGTCTACTCCCATAAACCGAATAAGAAATGAGGAAGGAAAAATCACTACAGACAGCACAGAAATACCAAAAAGTATTAGAGAATACTCTGAGAAGTTATATACTAAGAAACGGGATAACCTAGAAGAAATGGACAACTTTCTAGAAAAATATAACCTTCCAAGGCTGACCCAGAACCCAGAAAGAAATAGAAAATCTCAATAGACCAATTATCAGCAATGAAATTGAACTGGTAATCAAAAACCTACCTAAGAACAAAAAACCTGGACGAGATGGTTCCACCACTGAATTTTATCAAACATTTAGTGAAGACCTAATACCCATCCTCCTTAAAGTTTTCCAAGGAGTAGGAAAGAGGGAATACTTCCAGACTCATTCTATGAGGGCAGCATCACTCTAATACCAAAGCGGCAAGACACCACAATAAAACTACACACCAATATCCCTGAACATAGATGCAAAAATACTCAACAAAATATCAGCAAACCGAATTCAAAAATACATCAAATGGCATCCATCATGATCAAGTAGGATTTATTCCAGGGATGCAAAGATGGTTCAACATTTGAAAATCCATCAACATCATCCACCACACCAACAAAAAGAAGGACAAAAACCACATAATCATCTCCATAGATGCTGAAAACGCATTTGACAAAATTAAACACCCATTCATGATAAAAAGTCTCAACAAAATGGGTAGAGAGGGCAAGTACCTCAACATAATAAAGGCCATATATGACAAACCCACAGCCAGCATTATACTTAACAACAAGAATCTGAAAGCTTTTCCTTTATGATCAGGGACAAGACAAGGATGCCCACTCTCCCCACTTCTATTCAACATAGTACTGGAGGTCCTAGCCACGGCAATCAGACAACACAAAGAAATAAAAGGCATCCAGGTGGGCAGGGAACAAGTTAAACTGTCCCTGTTCGCAGATGACATGATATTGAACATAAAAAATCCTAGAGAATCCACTCCAAACTAATAGGTCTAATATCTGAATTCAGCAAAATAACGGGATACAAAATTAATATGTAGAAATCTTTGGCATTCCTATACAATAACAATGACCTAGCTGACAGAGAAATCAGGAAAACAATTCCATTCACAGTTGCATCAAAAAGAAGAAAATACCTAGGAATAAACCCAACCGAGGAAGTGAAAGACCTATACTCTGAAAACTACAAGACACTCATGCGAGAAATTAAAGAAGAGACCAATAAATGGAAACACATCCCATGCTCATGGATAGGAAGAATTAATATTGTCACAATGGCCATCCTGCCTAAAGAAATCTACAGATTCAATGCAATCCCTATGAAAATACCAACAGCATTTTTCAATGAACTAGAGAAAATCATTCTAAAATTCATATGCAACCACAAAAGACCCTGAATAGCAAATAGTGAATCTATGGCATCTTACTACACTGATGGACAGTGACTGCATTGGGATATTGGTGGGGAGTTGATAATATGGGTAAATGTAGTAACCACATTGTTTTTTTATGTGAAACCTTCATAAGAGTATATATCAATAATACCTTAAGAAAAAAAAAATGGGTCGAGGATATGAGAAGACAATTCTCCAAAGAATAAATTCAGATGGCCAAAAGACACATGAAAACATGTTCCACATCACTAATCATCAAGGAAATACAAATTAAAGCCACAATGCAATGAGATACCACCTCACACCAGTTAGGATGGCCAGCATTGAAAAACTAAGAACAACAAATGCTGGTGAGAAGGCAGAAAAAGGGGATCCTTCCTACACTGCTGGTGGGAATCTAAGTTAGTTCAACCATTGTGGAAAGCAATATGAAGGTTCCTCAAAAAACTAAAATTAGAAATACCATTTGACCTGGGAATCCCATTTCTTGAAATTTACCCAAAGAATACAACTTCTCAGATTCAAAAAGACATATGCACCCCTATGTTCATCGCAGCAGTATTTACAATAGCCAAGATATGGAAGCAACCTAAGTGTCCATCAGTAGATCAATGGATGAAGAAGATGTAGTACATATACACAATGGAATATTATTCAGCCATAAGAAAGAAACAACTCTTACCATTTGCAACAACATGGATGGAGCTGGAGGATATTATGCTCAGTGAAATAAGCCAGGTGGAGAAAGACAAGTGCCAAATGATTTCCCTCATTTGTGGAGTATAACAACGCAGCAAAACTGAAGGAATAAAATAGCAGCAGACTCACAAACTCCAAGAAGGGATTTGCAGTTACAAAAGGGGAGGGGTTGAAGAGTAGTGTGGGAGGGAGAAGGCAGTTGAAGGGTATTATGTTTAGTACACATGGTGTGAGGGGTCACGGGGAAATCAGTGTGGCACAGAGAAGGCATATAGTGAATATGTGGCATCTTTATACACTGATGGACAGTGACTGCATTGGGGTATGGGTGGGGACTTGATTATATGGGTAAATGTAGTAATCACATTGTTTTTTCATGTGAAACCTTCATAAGAGTGTATATCAATAATACCTTAATGAAAAAATAAGTGGGGAGAGTGGGCATCCTTGTCTCGCTCCCGATCTTCAAAAGCTTTCAGATTCTCACTTTTAAGTATAATGTTGGCTGTGGTTTTGTCATATATGTCCTTTATTATATTGAGGTACTTGCCCTCTATTTCCTTTTTGTTGAAATTTTTTTTATCAGGAATGGATGTTGAATTTTGTCAAATGATTTTTCAGCATCTATGGAGATGATAGTGTTTTTCGTCATTCTTTTTGTTGTTGTAGTGGATGATGTTGATGGATTTTCGAATGTTGCACCATCCTTGCATCCCTGGAATAAATCCTACTTGATTATGATGGATGATCTTTTTGATGTATTTTTGAATTTGGTTCACAAATATTTTGTTGATTATTTTTGCCTCTTTTTTCATCAGGGTTATTGGTATTGAATTTTCTTTTTTTTGTGGTGTATTTGCCTGGTTTTGGTACTAGAGTGATACTGGCCTCAAAGAATGAGTTTGGAAGTATTCCCTCTTCCTCCATTTTTTGGAAAACTTTAAGGAGGATAGGTATTATGTCTTCACTAAACGTTTGATAAAATTCAGCTGTGAAATTCTTAGGTAGTTTTTTGATTACCAATTCAATTTCCTTGCTGGTAATTGGCCTATTCAAATTTTCTGTTTCTTCCTAGGTCAGTCTTGGAATGTGTTTTTCTAGAAAGGTGGCCATTTCTTCTACATTGTCCAGTTTGTTAGTATATAATTTTTCATAGTATTCTCTCATAATTCTTTGTATTTGTGTCTGTAGTAATTTTTCCTTTCTCATTTCTGAGTATGTGTGTAGACTCTTTTCTTTCTTGATAAATATGGATAGTGGTTTATCTATTTTGTTTATTTTCTAGAAGAACCAGCTCCTGCTTTCATTGATTCATTTTATTGTTTTATTATTATTGATTTTCTTTCTGCTCTAATTTTTATTATGTCCCTCCTTCTACTGACATTGGGCCTCATTTGTTCTTCTTTTTCTAGTTTCATTAATTTTGAGTTAGATTGTTCATATGGGATTGTTCTTTGCTGAGGTAGGCCTGTTTTGCCATATACTTTCCTCCTGGCATGGCATTTGCTGCACAAAGATTTTGTGGTGTAGAATCATTATCATTTGTCTCCATATATTTCTTGATCTCTGTTTATTTGGTCAGTGATCCATTGATTATTTAGGAGCATGTTATTAAGTCTTCATGTGTTTGTGGGCTTTTACATTTTCTTTGTGTAATTTATTTCTAGTTTCATACCTTGGTGATCTGAGAAGTTGATTGGTACAATTTCAATCTTTTTGAATTTACTGAGGTTCTTTTTGTGGCCTAGTATATGATCTACTCTTGAAAATGTTCAATGTGCACTTGAGAAGAATGTGTATCCTGTCGCTTTTGGATGGAGTGTTCTGTAGATGTGTGTTAGGTCCATCTGTTCTAGTGTGTTGTTCAGTGCCTCTGTATCCTTACTTATTTTCTGTCTGGTTAACTTGTCCTTTGGAGTGAGTGGTTTGATGAAGTCTCCTAAAATGAATGCATTGCATTCTATTTCCCCTTTAATTCTGTTAGTATTTGTTTTACATATGTTGGTGATCCTGTGTTAGGTGCATAGATATTTATAATAGTTATATCTTCTTGTTGAAGTGACCCCTTTATCATTATGTAATGTCCTTCTTTACCTCTTGTTACTTTGTTATGAATTCTCTTTTGTCTGACATATGTACTGCAACTCCTGCTTTTTTCTCCATATTACTTGCATGAAATACCTTTTCCATCCCTTTACTTTTAGTCTGTGTATGTCTTTCGGTTTGAAGTGAGTTTCTTGTAGGCAGCATATAGATGGGTCTCATTTTTTTATCCATTCTGTGACTCTGTGCCTTTTGACTGGTGATTGCCTTTAGATTCATGTTAATCAAAGGTTCAAAGGTAATTCCCTTACTATCTAAGAGTCAAATTTAGATCACTTAGTATGCTATTACAAACACCACCTAAAGTGTTTTTTTTCCCTCCTTTTTCTTCCTCCTCCATTGTTTATATATTAGGTTTCATATTCTGTACTCTTTGTCTATTCCTTGACAGAGTTTGGGGGTAGTTGATTTGATTTTGCATCTGCTTCATATTTAAATGTTCTAATTTCTTTACCGTGGTTTTATTTTCCCTGGTCACAACTATTTTGCCTTAGGAACACTTCCATTTGTAGAAGTTCCTCCAAAATACACTGTAGAGGTGGTTTGTGGGAAGTAAATTTTCTCAGCTTTTGCTTATCTGATAATTGCTTTATCCCTCCTTCAAATTTAAATGAAAATCTTCCTGGATAGAGTATTCTTGGTTCGAGGCCCTTCTGTTTCACTGCATTAAATATGTTATGCCACTCCCTTCTGGCTTGTAAGGTTTCTGCTGAAAAGTCTGATGATAGCCTGATTGGTTTTCCTTTGAATGTAATCTGTTTTCTCTAGCTGCTTTTAAAAGTCTTTCCTTATCATTAATCTTTTCCATTGTAATTATTATATTTCTTGGTGTTGTCTTCCTTAGGTCCCTTGTGTTGGGAGATCTGTGCACCTCCATGGCCTAAGAGACTATTTCCTTCCTCAGATTGGGGAAGTTTTCAGCAATTACCTCCTCAAAGAAACTTTCTGTTCCTTTTTCTCTCTCTTTTTCTTCTGGTACCCCTATAATGTGAATATTGCTCCATTTGCATTGGTCACACAGTTCTCTAAATATTATTTCATTTCTAGAGATCCTTTTGTCTCTCTGTGTCTCACCTTTTTTATATTCCTCTTCTCTAATTTCTATTTCATTTACCAATTCTTCTACTACATCTATTCTTCTTTTATATTCCTCCATTGTATGTTTCATTTCAGTTACGGAACTTCTTAATGACTGAACCTCAATCCTAAATTCAACCTTGAGCACTTGAATATTTTTCTGTACCTCCATGGCATGTTTATGATTTTTATTTTGAACTCTCTTTCTGGAAGATTGGTGAGTTCAGTTTCACTTGGGCCTTTTTCTGGTGTTCGTGAGATTTTGGGTTGAAGCAGGTTCCTTTGACGTTTCGTATTTGTATGTGGCACCCTCTAGTGCCCAGAAGCTCTCCTGCTCAACCCCTGGAGTGATGTTGGGGTTCACAGGGGAGGAGCGCTAATCCGTGGGAGGAGGAATGAGCTGTTTCATACTTCCTGGCTACAGCACCTGTCTCCACTGTCAAAACCAGTCAGCTGAGGTCACAGGTGTAAGTCTTTGTGTTTGCATTTGTACCTGCTGTAGGTGGGGCCTCCTTCTGGCTGACCTGACACCAGGACAGGGACTGCCATTTTGTGAGCTGGTGCTGGCAGGCCAGGAGGAATGCACAGCAGGCTGCGTATCACAATGGGAGGGCCTCAGAGCTGAGTAGCCAGCCAGGGTGATGGAGTTCCTGAAGCTCCTGAAAGTTCCCAACCTGCTGGACAGAGCGTGCCCAGACAATCTTGTCCACCTATCCCTTCTCCTGTACAGCAAGGTGCATGCAATCCCTACCCCTTCAGCAGCCCTATCACTGCTAGAAAGTCTCTCAGAGCACCCCGCCCACCTTTCCTTTGTTCCAGAGCAGATGGATGTAGATATCTGTTCTCCTCAAACAGCTGGAATTTCAGTCTCTCCAAGTATTTCACCTGTCTTAGCTTTCAAACCACACCAATCTCCAGAGCACCATGCAATGTAGGTTTGTGGTCCCAAAGCAGATGTCCAGGGCTGGGTGTTCAGCATTCCTAAGCTCCCACCCCCTCCCTGCTCTATTTCTCTTCCTCCCACTCGTGAGCTGGGGTGGGGAAAGGGCTTGGGTCCCACTGGATCAAGGCTTTGGTACATTACCCTTTTTTGTGAGGTCTGCTCTGTTTTTCAGGTGTATGCAGTGTGGTGCAGCCTTCTTTCCTGTTGTTTTTTAGGATTAGTTGTATTAACTATATTTTTGTATTATATGTAGTTTTGGGAGGAGTTCTCTGTCTCACCTCTCCTGCCGCCATCTTTAATATCCTTTAGATGGATTTTTTAGACTGATGAAAAAGGATGTTTAAATAATTGGGGGAAATAGTTATATAAACATAGATATGGAGCAGTTGAGAGTTCAGATGCAGATGCATAAATGAATGTTTAAACTGCTCTAGTAATAAAATGCAAATTTGATTAAACAATGCTACTTAGGAAAGTATCGGTTGACTTAGAAATGATTGATTTAATAGAAGTACTGAATACATTTATTTATTTACTTATAGACATATAGAAAATTATACATTTCTTTAAAAAGTAATGTCAGTTTGTATTAAGAGCCAAGTGATGTTTCATACCTTTTATCAGATGTATTGGTTTATCAGGCCCAGCATGTGCCCCACCTTATATTTGCTAAGCATTATCTCTCTTATAGACAGCTGGCCAGCCCTGGCCATCATTTTAACTCACGGTACTTTTGGCTACTTTAATTTTATTTAATGCAAATGCTGGGACCCTTCTGTGCCTTTTGTGCTCCCCACAGTGGAAGCTATAGCACAGTCAGTGCCTACCTCCTATTCAACAAGTCCCAGGAATGAAAGGCCTCTACTTCTTCTGGATCCAAATAAAACAGTTATAGGACCTGGATCCCCATGGATCAAAAGGAGTAGCTAATATACCCTGGAAATGTGAGGAAGTTAACCCTTCATGTAACAAATATTAACTAATGAAATAGAAGAGAAAGACAGAACTGGCAGGAGAATTTCTCTCTCTTAGTCACTCTGATGGACTATTTCAAGGTCCAGTGCTTCCATATGGCTAATTCAGAATTTACCATATAATCAAGACACTAGCTCTGTATTTTCATGTGAAGTAATATATCACCCTGTATTTACCTACACTTTTTCTCTGCATCACTTCCAGTTTCCCTCATTTGTTGTCCATGGATTACACCTTCAATTAAAACATTAGCACATAAATTATGCACCATTTATTTTTTCTTTTTCTATAGAACCAAGACTAAGACATCTATGAATTTAAAAAATACTTCCTATTAGTGTAAAAGGGTTCATGTATACAAGATGTTCTTTTAGCATAACTTGTAAAACAATAAAAAATACCAGAAGCACGTTTAATGCCCAACTACAGGAAATATTTCACAATTTTTCTCCATATGTTGGAATTTTCCTCATCAATAAAATGATCATTCATCAATTTTGAAATAATTTAACAAGAAAATTTGGTAACAAATGAAACAAGCATAACAGAGAATTATTTAGAATGATTTCAAAATTAAATAAATTTAAGACTTCCATAGGTTTGTGGAAGATACATACAAATATTAGGCTAGTTTCTTATGTGAAAATTCCTTCTCCTTATATTTTTCTTGCTCTAGTAAATAACACAAGTAAATATTATTTGTGACACGTTCAGTAATAGTTCTCTAATTTTAGATACCCAAATTCAAACTTGTATTTAGCTAGCTGTTACATGAGGAATAATCAGATAGTAAAACACTTTGAAACCATCCTCTGAAAGTTTTGGGTAAAATTCTAAACATTGCATAAAAATACAAAGTAATACATTGTTTTAAAAGCATGAAAACAGCCTTGTTCTATAAACTAGAAGAAGCCTTCAAGGCTCAGAAACCAGGCATCTTTACTATGATTTAGAATATGAACCAATTCATAAAATGCAACAAACCATAAAGTCATAAACATTAATCTTTAGAATGAAAGCCCAGAGTACACCAGAGTAAAAATAAATATGTAACAGTACAAAGTATAGAAGTTTAGAAATATGAAGTTTAAAGATAGCTCCTTATATATTACCTTACACAATTTATTCCATGAAAACTAGTATGCCTTTAATTCTACCATTAAATAATAAATGTAATATACTCCTTATAAATTAAATTTCGATACTCTTTTAAGTATAAAAAAATGCAATTAACCGTCGAACAACACAGGTTTAAACTGTGTGAGTCAAGTTACATGCTGATTTATCTCAATAAATATGTTGGAAAATTTTGGGGAGATTTGTGACAATTCGAAAAAACTTTTTTTTCACTAGCTTACTTTATTTTGAGAATACAGTATAAACACATATGACATAGAAAATATGTGTTTATTGGCTCTTCATGTTATCAGTAAGGCTTCCTTCGTGTTAACAGTAGGTTATTAGTAGTTATGCTTTTGGGGAATCAAAAGTTATATGCAGAATTTCAATTTCACGTGTGGTCTGTGCCTTTTAACCCCCATATTGCTCAAGGGTCAACTGTATTGTTCTCCTCATACTGTGTTCTACAGTAAAGGTCTCTGACGTATTATTTTCCTTAATTATTCCATGTATATTATTCCAGATATTCTAAAGAATATGTGATGTGAATAATATAAAGGGAATGTTGACAAGATGATTGATTTCAACTCTAAAATATGAAGATTATCAGGACACAATTTACTTCTCTGACACTCCAAATTCTTTTTTATTTGACTATGCCCATATTTTTCTGCCTTATTTCTTAGTAGATAACGAATATTGTCATAATTGATGTATTCAGTTGTTACTGAAAAGATTATGTGTGACCAAAAATCCTCACACTGAGATTTGCTGGAAACAACCTTTTGTTTTTTAATGGCAACTGTTATTATGAGATTTGTTACATTTAATACAGCTGAAGATTTTTATGGCTTGCCCTTTCAATAAGCAGATACATTTTCTTAACTTGTACAATGACTACTTAGTATAAGTATTGCTATTCAAAACACTGAAAGTCTCATATAAAAAACAAAACAATCCTTCAACAATGAAATATAAGATTTACAGGATACAAATATTACCTGTGTCTTTTTCTCCCTCTTTTACACCCTGCCCTCTCTCAAAGAGAGAGAGAGGGAGAGGGAGGCATGATTGAAATGCCCCAGTTATTCAATTCATTGTATTCAGGTATTTGTGAAAGAACAAATATTGAGAAAAAAAATAATACTGTCATATATTACCCTTCCAAGAATTCTACTTGAGTCCTATGGATGGACCTAATGCAGACATAAAGTGATGTTTATTTTCTGTATCAGTGAAAAGTGATGGCATTGGTGGGAGGTGTTTTTTTTTAAGTGAAAAAAAGAGGGAAGTAAATGACTCATCTTAATTGTACTTGTATTCTATTACAGTTTTTGACAATCTGACCTAATAGGCCTATGCATCAAATATTTCTATATAATTAACTTTTTGTTTCCATTTTACATTGTAGAAGCATTTCAAAATATATCCATATTCCAATCCCACTGAATCATATTAGGGGCATCAATAAACAATGAATCTTATGGATCGCTTTGTCATCTACTATATCGGAGTTTAAGTAACAACATATCTCAAGCATAACTTAGATCAAAGTTTCTTACTGACCCTCATTTGCTTTCTTAAAATATACTTTTCTTGAAAGGAGAAAAACTACATTTTATTTGTTTTTATTAGAGTTAGTGCCTAATTCTTTGTAAACAACCAGTAGATCATTACTGGAAAAATGAATGAATTCACACTTGAAAGACTGAGAAAAAGGGTAAAAAAATCAGGTAAGTCTCACAGAGTAGGAATTACATATCTAGATCATGGGAAAGTACCTATGGAGGTAAGAAAACCCAATAATGATGAGAAGAAAGTTTAAGAAACATAAAGAAACCATTGTATATTTAAGAATTGCTTTTAAACATAAGGAATACAAAGCACAGAATGGGTGACCAACTAGCAAATATTATCTTCTTTGCAAATGAATCTAAGATCAATTCTGGTTATGGTGGATTCACTTAAGAGAGAAGTGTCCAGGTGCAATAAGGGTAAATAGCTTACATATTTATTAACTTTATAATTCAAAAAGTACTTCATCAAATCTCTATTGAGTGCATCCATTTTTAACCAAAAACATACTGGGGCTACTGGCAGAGATCAAACAAGAGGCCAACTTAATAGGGTTTTCCCCTAATTTCCCAAAAGAAATTAAACCACTTTTATTTTATCTGAATTAAATATTAATTTAAGGCAGAAATTTTATTTTAGAAAGGGCATTGTACAAAAACAGAAAAACACTGACTCTTAAATTTCTCCTATTTCAAACATTCAAATTAAAGATGATTTTTAAAAGTTTTCATATGAAACTTCTGTATTTTACATTAACTGAAGTAAGATAGAGCTGAAACTGTTTTGAGAAAAAAATAGAGGCTCTATTTCCACAGGCCAGATTAATATTCCAAACTCAAAGACATTTGCTTTCTTTACTTGTAAAGAAATAGCCTCTTCCTATTTCTATTCAAAAACCTCAATTATTATTTCACACCCTGCCTCTGAGAGATAGAAAACCAATACCTTTCCCTCTTGACTTCACCACTTCAGACAGTGATTCCTAGTGAGGTTAGGTGACTCACTAAGGATCATACCAAAAGTCAGAATTACATCAGAAATTTCTGGTCAACCATGTTTTGTTCTCTTTGTCAGCCTGAACCCTCACCTATGAACAAGGAAGGCACGAGTGAACTGCAAACTCCATCTGCTCCTCAGAGTTACTTGTTAGCAGCAGGAGCTATGTGATGAATTCTTCATGGTACCCTTAAGGAAACTGAAAGTCTTTAGTAGGAAGCAAAAATTCAGCAACTGGAAAACAAAATCAACTACATTAAACATTTTAAACAAAATACCAATACATCTATCTATATTGTATATGTATAGGTCTCCAGGATCCCTTACAGGTAATATTTGGCCAGCATGAACTGAGAGAGGTCAATCTTTTTTGTCATAATTCTGTGTAGGATTAGATAGGCACCATGCCTTTTTCAGGTTAGAAATACCTTTATTTGTTTAACAGAGTTTATTCTGCATCAGATGGTGTACTAATTGATGCTGAGAATAAGCTAATTTGAGTCTATTCTCCTACATTTATGTTATCTTACCATGGTAAGAATGTAAGTTTATTCTTTTGCAATTTACAAATTATCATCAGATATGATAAGTAAAAGAACATGAATATGGGAAAGTCAAACGCCCAACAACAGTTTATCCCTTCTTTAGAATATAAGCTAAAGTCCCAGGAGCCAGTTGCTCCCTTAAGTTTCAACTTTCAAAATCTCAGTCACATACATCAAGTTGAATATTATCTCTGGTGTTGCTGAAGAGCCTCCTTAATTAATTGAATTGTGAAACCGCTGCCTGTGCACCATAATATGAAGTTTATCAGTCAGGGGCTAAACTAAAATCTGTGATTGTGGATGTGAGAATGTGGAAAAAACCACCTCTTTGGCCATCCTTTTCTCAGAATGCTAAACCACTTCAGGGAAGATTTTTAAAAGTAATTATTCTGATTTTATTACTATTTTTTAAGCTTTTTTTAAATTAAGATATCATTGATATACAATCTTAGGCTCAGGTATCACATGAAAAACATTGTGGTTATTACATTCCCTCTATTATCAAGTCCCCACCACATACCGATTGCAGTCACTGTCCATCAGCATAGTAAGATGCTATAGAGTCCCTACTTGTCTTCTCTGTGCTATACTTCATTTCCCATACCCCCCCATATTATTTGTGCTAATCACTCTGCCCTTTAATCCCCTTTCCCTCCTTTCCCACTCCTTATAAATCATGTTTCACTAATCAAATTAAAAGAAAAAAATTCCAGTGATTTTGTTATAATATGAATAAAATTGAAAGCATCTATCATGCTTTAGAAGGTCCACCATTTACTCTTCAGCTCTCTAGGCTCTAGCTCATCTGGCCTCTGCCTCTGAAAATGACCAAGCACATTTTTGTGTTGGAGCCTTTTCTCTTTACATATAAGCTTCTTGGAAACATGCCATACTTCTCTCCCAAGTCTTTTCACAGCTGTTTTCTTCTCATCATTCTGGTCTCAAATCAAGTATCAAGAAATACTCCACTGATAATCCAGCTAAGCAGACCTCAGACATAAGCACATCACCTTATTTTACATACTTTGGATCACATACCAATTTTTGTTTCTGTGTTTTGGGTTGTTTATCTCTGTTAGCATGCCATGCTACACCACTATATTCCAGAGTCCTGAAAGAATACATAGAATTATACACTGACTCAATGAATAGAAAAAAAATACTACAAATCAATTTTGAAATTTTTATTCCAAGACCACCCCCATGATTATTGAATGCTTCAATCCTGTATTGCTCATTAGAGTAAATAAAAAAAAATTCTAAACATCTACTCCACAGTTTATTCTAAATCAGATTAACAGTTAACCAATAAAAAAGAACAGTTGGAGGGACACTTTTTAGCAGTCCTGAGGCAGATCCATTCCCATTACATTAACCTCAGGAGGTTTAAATCAGCCCAAGGACATCTCTGAACAGGTCAGTTTTAAAAAAAATGTCTGCTTCAAGGTGTCAAGTTCTAAAAGAATAACTACAGTCACTTAACATCCTGGTGTAAAAGCATAATCTGGATTTGGATTATTTGGGTTAAAACACTGTGACTCCTAGACCCAAAACATGAAGACATTTTGTTTTTATCTGACATCAAGACAAATGGAATGCTGAGTCAAGGATTGTGCATCATGTCAAACTTCATATTACTCCTGAATAAGAAAGATTATTATTTTGTTTATTTGGGGGCCTATAGTCACTTTTACTTGAGAAGCACGGCTTGAGAAATTACATGATGACTTTGAAGAATTATGAAGATTTAAGAGGTAAAAGACAGAGTTTAGGTGGTTAGAAGACTTGGGTCCAAGTCACTTGTGTAATGTTGAGTGAATAATTTCAAATAGAACTTGACACTCTTAAACGTTACCACGTATTTTAAATCTGTTCTGTTCCTCTCTTCAGAGAAACCCAAGCCAAATTCTACTTTTGAACAGCTCTAATACATAACATCCTCTCTGGACAGTCTTATAATAATAATATGAGTAATTTAAATTATAAACTGCCTAAGTTTTATTTCAGTAAATATCTGTAAGGGATCACCTTTGGCATTTCATCCCTTATTTTATGAAATCATAATTCCATTCAGTGTGAAAAGGATTACTGCTAAAGAAAATAATGAACTTCAAAATATATTTAAGCAAAAAATACCTGGAAAAATCTCATCATGGCTACTTCAGATCAGGGGATATTCTTAAGGATTGATTTTAAAGGGATGCATTTTTAATCTAAAATATAGCAATATAATTTAAACATATCTAGCAGTAGGATAAGAGAAAAACTTAAGTAATCTCAATTTTCTCTGAGTTAAAAAAAGTAAAACAAAATGATGACAAATGAGATAGCACTCATTTACCTTGTCAGGTCTAGTTAGGATTTTCTCTGAATTTTATTCCAGTCCTTTTGACAGTGGGTGAAATTAAATGATTTAAAAATGTTTAATTCTAAACATGAAGAAAATTATCCCTCCTGTTCCTTCCACGCATGACCAATTCCCACATTTAAATCTCCATGCTTGAACCCTCTTCCATGATCCAGTCTTTGTACGTCAACTGTAGGTTGAAGGCCTTCAACTAGACATACTAAGCAGTTTACTTCATATTTTTGGGCTTCTTAGGGAAGAGTTAGGCATTAGACGTTATCACTACTTCCTTGGAAAAGTTTTATTTTCATTCCCTCAACAACTGTACTACACACACCTGCTACCTTTCACATAGGAGATACAAGCTTTTGCTTCTGTCATTCTCTTCACCTGCAGTGCCTTCTCCTAACTTCTCAGTTCTTTACCTGCCTGATCCCTTTCCTCTAGCAGTTCTTTTTATCCTCCCATCTTTGTTACCTTTTTACTATTTTTTTTAAGGACTCAATTTAAAATCATGCATTCCTAGGGAATAAGGTTCTTGCTCTTCTTTCCTTCCCAGGGGCACAGTGAATTGTGTCTTCTCTGCCTCTTTTACTTCTATACATGTTTCTACCCTTTTCTTTATCCCACTAAAGGGACACTGTGTGAATTTTGTGCCTCTGGTAAGGAGCATCATATCTTATTAATCATGGATCCTTACCAGGCATAATATCCCTGGTACATCACAGGTACTCAAAAAGGATTTTGTGAGTAAATTCATAAATGAATGAATGAATGAAATAAATGAATAAACAGGGGGCCAGCTAAGTTATTTATCTTCCTTATATTTACCCCCTTATCTAACCTGCACACTCTCTTGCAAGAGTTGGGGCCAGCTGGAACAAACTCCTCTTCTGAAGCAATGTTTTTAGGTGCCTCCCTTTAATGCTGAAGAGCCAAAGATCTTTGAATTGCTTTGCCTTTGAAAAGCTAAGCCTTGAATTGCTATGCATCTGGCTCATGGGGCTCCAGTAATTTGTAGGCTTCTACTCCTACCTCCTTAGTCTTATTCCCATGACTGGAACTTTTCAGTGGTTCTACACCACCTATTATTACACAAAATCCAAACTCCAGAGCACAACAATCAATGCACTGCAAGGTCTGGCCGTTACCAATATTTACAGTTCAACCTCCCACCACTTTCTCCTCCCCTTCAGAAACTCTTTTGTCCCAGGATTAGTTATTAGTCTCCCAAACTTCCGGACTTATTTGCAACTAAGCATTTCACCTGTGTTATTTTTCTGCAATGTATACTCCCCAAACACACTAATCTTATCGATTTTATATTTAGCTTACTTATTATTTGTTCTTAAGTCTAGACTGTAAACTTCATGACAATAACACTTTCCTTTTCCTTTATTTATTTCTGCATCCACTGCATAACATTTTCTAGTATATAATATTTGGTTGCATAAATGGACAAATATTTCAAGGTATATCTTAAGGCTATTCTCCCCAAATGCCCTAAATAGTAACTATAAATGTGAATAAATTACCTCTATATCAAAATAACAATACCCACTTTTGGGGCATCATATTTTATAATAACTATGCTTTACTATCTTTCAAATTTCTTTGATCATTATGTCCACTAATATGTAAATTTGCATTGTGTTTTACTTTTGATTTTCCTAAATAATACATAAAATGAAAAGGGCAAGAGTTATATCCAACATTTCCTTTCATCCCTAACAAATTTGAGTAAAATGTTTTATAGAAATTTAAAGTTGAACAAACACTTAGAGATAATCTAGTGTGACCAGAGTCACACAGATTCTTATAAATACCCAAAGGACAGAGAAAAGGGCTATAACCTAGGTTCAGATAAATGGTGCCCCAGATAAATGGTAACCCATTTTTTCCCAAATCTTGTGTGGATTTTAAAAAAGCAGTTTGCATCCTCTTAACTCCTTTTTTTTCTTATTAATTAGAGGGAAGCTGAGGATACTTATATCACGATCTATGACTTAACTGATATTAATTTCCTTTATGCAACCTGCCATCTGAGCTGCAAGAGGCAGGTAAAACTCTGCAAGAAGATGTGACTCATGACTGGGACACAGCCCAGGGGCTCTCCATGGCTGATTTTGCCCCATTTTGGTTTCTTCTGACTCAGGCTAGGGAGTATTTTTCAAGGTAATATTCTCTGACAAAATGGGCCCATGAGAGGTAATTCAACATCCATTCAGCTTGGCAATTCAGCATCCATGCCTCATGAAAACTGAGAGTAACTTGGGAAAATTAAACTCACATCCACAGAATTTTACCATGTCACTTTTGCTAAATTTCAGCTTTATTCAGGAATGACCTAAAAGCTGATTATACTACTGCCTGAAAAAGGAAGTCAATGTTATATCCCCTCTAGTCTTCCTCTTACCTCCAAGTGATACACCTATCTCCTGCTAACCGAACCAAAGCCTTGAAAGAAAAAAACGGATCATTATTTATGAATGTTTTACTCTTCTCTTTTTCATCTTTATTCCTTTCCACCATTTCTCAAGAGAAGGGAAAAATATGTGATTTTTAAAAGTAATTTTTCTCATGTTAAGACTTTCTATTTAGTAACACAGTCTCAAGGACTCAATACTATTAGTATAAAAGGTATCCTCTCTGTGGGAAAGAGTCTTCCAGTTTTGGAGATATAAGAGAGCTAACTTAATTGAAAATGTTATTCTTCCAACATTGCATAATTCTCACATCTATAATTTTGTTGCATCAATTATGTATGTCAAAAATGAATACTACACTTTTTATTATTATTATTTCTTCTGTTCTAAATCCTACTTTGTTACACTCTCTAGAAGATGAATGCCTCTGGCCAGCTGGGTCAAAGGACCTGTTCTCAAAAACGTAAAAGTGGATTAAAATATTAATCATTTAAAATTATTACCTTATTTCCTTTATAATAGTTAGATTGACTGTCACAGTATCACAGTATATCTAGATGAGACTCAAGTCCTGATTGGTAAGTGACTCTCCCAGAGACTCATTTGATTTTGGGCTAAAACAGGATTTATACTCAGGATTCATTATTCTGATTATACTCAGGATTCATTATTCTGATTCCCATTTGGCTTTGCTTATTTATTATCAGACAGAGAAATGGGATGAAGAAAGCCACTCTAGGATGCTCAGAATATAAATTAAACCTGATAAAAGAAGATGGAGAATCATTCTGAGCATGACATTTCCAGTCTTACAAATCTTTCCTAGATTCCTTATTTCCTAATAACAAATATTCTACTTATTAGGTATTATATGATAAATGCTAAGACAGAAAACTCAGCTGAAAATATTTAGGATGAAGTAGCTTTCCTTAGAGCATTAAAACGTATTAGAATATGATCAATTGAACCTTGATAATTGATATAATTTTCTAGGCATTTAAATGCTATTTTCATGGCAGCAAAATCTCAGTATGTGATATGATTTTAATAACATGAGAATATTATTATATTTTTCAAGCCAAATTTAGATCTTTGAAAACAATCAAATGAAAAAATTTTTTGATTATTATTTTTCACATTTTAAACAAACCTTTAAAATGTCACCTAATGTGTTGCCCCTCTTTAGAGATTCATATAGGTGTAGAATTTAGTATTATATACCCTTATTTTTTTCCATAAACTAATACATTATATTCCAAGTAGCATACAATAAAGGTATTTAAACCAAAATCAGACGAATGAGATTTAAAAACCAGTTTCTCTCTGGGTTGCATAGGTCAGTATAATTAACTTCTTAATATCTTTATCATCCTCTTCAAAAAAGAAAAGGCAGGAATGTCAAATATTCAAATTTCTCTTCTAGTGTAAATATTGAGTTTTGCATTTCTTATATTATTTTGTTACCTCTTCACAAGCTTGTGGAAGGATATATTTTGGACATGTGGGGATTTTAACCACCATCTAAAAACACACACACACACACATATATATATATCCTAAACTTAATGACACTAGGTATATAGACATATAATGAAATCTCTGAGGATACTGTATATAAACTATATGTCAATAAAATATAAAGTAAAATAAATAAATCTCAGGAATTCTGAGGTAGGCCATTTTTGTTGTTTTTGGTGTTACTGAGGGCACTTTATCTTCATATATTCATTTCCAATTATTGAGTTGGAGCTGAAAACTAGACTTCAAATGGGGTAAAGGATAAACAATAAGATACATTAGATAGTGTTTCCAGGCAGCTAAGTCTGGGAGGTCTCTACCTGTGCACCAGGTGAAGCCTCAACCTGGATGGGGGAGGGTTATTGACTCTTAAAAGATAAAGAATTCTTATGCAGGTTGGAAGAGTGTAGGTAAGGAAGGAATTCATTAGAGCAAAAGCAGAAATGAATGGCAGCAGCCTTGCAGACAGGGGAAAGCAGGAAAATGCAGAGGTTCAGCGGGAAAGTTTGCTAAATATTTTCTTTGTATAGGGTAGATTCCCTTGCCATCTCTTAAAGCCAGAGTCCCTTGGTGTCCTGTTTCTGCTTGGATCTGCACTGTGTGGGGATTAGCTCCTACCACCCTGGGATTTGGGGAGTCACAGAGAATGGGATGGAGTGGGATTATATTCTGAGAACTTCCCAAAGAAAAGAGATTTTCAGGCAGGCTCCTGCGGCTGCAGTTCTGTCTGGGTCACCCAGGCAATGGGAACTTGCAGGCCCAAATCTGAGCTCTCAGCAGCCCCTCCCTACTTATCAGGGGTGAAATGGAATGAAATAGCCAAAAGACAAAATGCAGTAAATTGAGCAGTGAGAAAGCTTTATTTAAAGGTATGCACTTACAGAGAGAAAAAATGTGGGCATCATCAGAGAGGAGGTGCACTAAAAGGTTGGGGGTTCCCTCTTTTAGGGATTTTTCAAAGGGCCAGGGTGTATAGACTTATAAAGTCATCTCAAAATGCTTATCTCTGGTGAGAGACATTAAGTCTCTTGTATTATTAGTCCTCCAGGTAATTCTGCAAAACTAACTTAATAGTTGTGTTATAATAACTAGAAAAAAGAACTTTTTGTGTTATCATAACTAGAAAAAAGAAATTGGTCAGTTTCTCTCCAGGGTAACAGCTTCCCTCTGGAAACATATCAATCAAGACCCCCTGCCTTGCCCCAAAGTACACTGAGCTGTTTGTTTGCTAAAGAATATGTTAGGAATCTTACTTCCTAACCTCCTGGTTTTTAAAATGGACTCTTAGCTTTAAGATGGAATCCTTTCTGTTCTTACTATACTGTTCATATCTCAGCATTTTTCATCTTAGGCAGGAAAAGTTAACTATGATGCTTGTCTCAGGTCCCTGCCTTATGTGACTTATGTTCATAAGGTTACTACCAAGATTTCAAAATTACATCACCAAATATTTACTATCTTTTTTTATAGGCCTTTGTATTGTTTATTTGACTCATAATTTGTAATTATGTTGTAGTAATCGCCCCTAGTTTTATATGTGTGTGCATGTGTATCACTGAAGAAAAAGTTGTATCTCTAAGAAATATTAAAAACAACTCAAAGTCCTATCACTAAGAGGCAATATTAACATTTTAGTATACATACATACATACTTTTTCCGTATAATATATACATTTGTTTTGATAAGCACAGATATAGTGATCACATTAGACAATTTTGTAACTGGTGTTTTTCATGAAAGAAATGAACAATTTTAATAATATATCAAAAGTAATTTACTATGTGCATTAATTAGGGATACTTTTGAATATCATGAAATTTAATAATTTGGATTTTGTTCACTATTTGTGGCAATAATGAATTACTACTGCACATAAAGCTTTATGTAAATTCTTATAATTTCTACTGGTTAAGTCCTAAAAGAGGATTGATTGGATTAAAGGATACACATAGAATTAAAATTTCAGCTCCTTTAATGCTCTGTAGAGTTATGACTCTGTCAGCAGCACATGCCAATGCCTATTTCTCCATAATTAATATTTTATGTGATGAAGCATATGGTTATATTTTTGTGTTATCATAACTAGAATAAAAGACAAGACAACACATTTCAGCTTAAATGCTAAGCCATAAGTTGGTTTTATGTGAAACTGGTCAATTCAATGAAGAAAGCTGGTTGAATAAAAATGTATTTCCACCTCTTTCTCCACCTTCATTTCCTATCATCAGTCCTCCTCTGCCCTGACCACACATGTGCACATGCATACACAGTCATATATGAATGAAATATACTCCATTTTACTAAGCATTTCATTTGAAATTGATTGTACTAGAAATGGATAAACCTAGATCTGACAAAGTTGAAAAACTCCCTGACAATTTTATTAGGAAGGGTGAGTTACATATTTTTTGTTTGTTTTCTATTTCTGCTTAAAATATGATTACAAAAGTTTTTATAAAATATTTTCATACTGGCAAAGTACTGTTGATGTAGGAAGGGACCTGGGACAGCATCTTTTCCTGCCTATGATGAAATATGCTGAGATGTGAACAGTATAATAATAACAGGAAGGATTCCATCTTAAAGCTAAGATTCCATTTTAAAAACCAGGAAGTTAGGAAGTAAGGTTGCTGCTATTCATTTCTACTTTCACTCTAATGAATTCCTTCCTTCCTTACACTCTTCCAACCTGCATGACAATTCTTTCTAGTTCTGAGTCAAGAACCCTCCCCCATCCAGGTTGAGGTTTCACCTGGTATGCAGGTAGAGACCTCCCAGAAGCAGCTGCCCAGCAACATAAGTATTCACAAGTGCACCCTAAGGTTTTTGATACTTTAACAAGCATCACATCTAAAACCTTTTTTTTCTTTTCCCTCTCTCTTGTGAGAGTTCCTTTGTTTTGGGACAGACAGACCCTTGTTTTAAAAAAAAAATTCTAAATAAAGTCACTATTTTCCTAAAAGTAAACATAAACTTTTTCATATTTGAAAATGATAAGTAATAAATATGGAGTTGGATGAAGAAGCTAAATTACAGTTTGATCACATCATTAATTCTTTTTACTTGAGTAGTAGCTGCACTTGTGTCTGTTGAAAAATATATTGGGAAAGTGCAGGTTTCTTTTCCTCCCATGCATTTAGTCTTTCCTGTGGCTATGAACAACTGTGTATACTTATGGATGCCTGTGCTTTTCTTACTTGAATAGCTGCTCACAGAAAGTGAGTTGAAACAAGATTGCAGGATGAATCTGCAGGTACCACAGTAATTTCAAATTGAGAGGGTCACAACTCAATCTAGAGAAATCAGATGTACATTTCATCTTGGACTGGCCTCTTATTGATCTACAAGTGGCACAATTTTTTAAGTACATATTGTGATATTATTGACTTGTTTTGAGTAATAGGAAAATATTCTAATCTTTTCATTAAGAAATTCAATTTTCCATGAAGCTGTGGAGGACTTCTACTATAAATTAAGTTCAAAGAATCTCATTTTGAGGAAGGAAATGAGGATGTAAACAGAGATTTAATGTTGGGTAAATATTATTCTCTTCTTAGGACAATAGAACCTAGACATCCAAAAAAAGATGTGCTCAAACACTTTTGTTGGAAGTGAGTGGGTAGACCCTGACTGTGAAGATCAACTTCAGGAAATCAAAGAGGAGCTTGTAAGACCACATAAATATGTGGTCTCTATATGTAAAGCTGTTGAAATTTTCTTGTATCTACCATCTATTTTAACTAAAACTGTAAATTGTTAAGAACTGGAGGCTGGTTTTTGTCTGTTCACTGCTTAGGGTCAGGACTTTTCGCTTTTTGATAAGAAGTTACTATAAGAAGGTTGTGACAAAAATAAATGGACAAATTTAAGTATCAGGGGAATGTTGCATGTGTGTGTGTTATGTATATGTGTAAGCATGGATATATTATCCTAATAAAACAAAAAGATTCTTGTTTAAAAATAATTAGAATGTATGATGATTTTAGGTTCACAAGATACAGGACAGGGATGACAATTTTCATATTAAATAAAGTGAAACCAGAAAATTAAATAAAATTCATAGTAAAACCTGAATTTTGAAAATACTGAGGGAAGTCTTTTCTTTGTTATTTAGCAAATTATAATGCTTCTTGGGCTATTTATGATATGTATTTTTATTTATTTTTATTTATGATATGTATTTTTAAACTCTGTTTGTAATTCAGCTTTAGGTATGACTGCATTTCAAAGCAAAGACCTATAAAAATCCTAAGTCCTACCTCACCATTGAATCCGCTCTCTCCAATTGAAATCTCTTTACACACACATACAGTTCCCAACATGCTCCTTTTAATTGATATTTTTGGATTTTCTATTCACATGAAATTAATGAAATTGAATTTCTGTTTATTAGTCTTGAACTATATTTAAAGGCTATTCAATTTTTCTAGAATTTCAGGATTTAACCATTAAGAGTAGCTTAACTTTTGAATCCTTTATCTCTTCCAATAGAGTCAGCAGTACTCACGGTTTTTTAAATTCATCATATTTTATCACCTCCATCTCCTCCTCTAAAATATTAGAAAGTAGACTTTTACCTCCAAAAACTTTTAAAATGTTGGTTAGAGTTTTATTTTTGGTTCAATGTAGGGCATATCTTAGGGACAAATAATGTATATTTCTAATTTAGATTAGAATTAGACCATGCTTATAATTTTAATTTTAACATTTCAAATAATAATGTCTACCATTAGTCCTTTCTTTTTTTTTAACCATCCACAGGTGCCAATCTGTACCACCAGCAAAATTCATTTCCAGATTGCTCAGCTTCATTTTTATAGTTGTCATTTAAATAATTTATCTACAAGCTCATTTAATCCCTAAATCAGTTTGCCAAGGGAATTATTAGAACCTTCAGAAATGAATAAATACTTTAAGTTAAGGAAAGCAGTTCATCAAAATACTGAGTGGAACTTTGTATTTAAAGATATCACATCTAATTTACTGAGACTTGTTTTCTCCCTGTTAACCTAAGCAGCATTTTAGTGATATGCATATGCATTTTGTAAGCATACTAAATAAACCCAACTACCATTTTAATGTTAGATCCTAAATAAATAGAATTTATTGATAATTATAAACTTTTTCTATATATATTCAATTTGCCAGTCTACCGTTTTATCCATTGATAGTCCTTTCTCAAATTATCCTTTTGAGGATCAAATGGCTGATTTTCCAACTTTCTTGAGTATGTATGATGTGTTAAAAATAAGATAGTATAAATGATCATTAAGTTAATTAACTACTTAATCACCTTTTTTCTTACTTTACTTTTGGTCTTGTATCATGGTAATAATGCATGATATGGAGGAAAATGTGGAACATATGGCAGCAACTCTAAGTTTAAATAAAGATGCCCATATAGGCCAGCTTTAGAAAGAATGTAGTATTTAAGGAAAAGCTTAGGAGAAGCATAAGAGGTGAAAAACATGAGTGACAGTAGCTACAGGGAGTAGTAGATGGAGATAAGTTTTGACAAGTAAATAGAGACTGATCACAAAAGGGCCCGAGAGCTGTTTCAGGAACATTTGTGGGTTGTTTTTTTTTCTGGGTGAAATAAGGAAACTTTAAAGGGTCATGAGCAGAATAGTGACTTGATAAAAATAGATTTTACTGAATCATCCTAGTCCATCCCTAACATATAATCAAGGCTGGAAGAGTTAAATGATTAATGAATCCAAGTCACAGGATGACCAGTGGTAGTATGAACAGATTATACTCCACAACCTGTTACTTCCTATCATCAGGAATGTGGCATGAATTCCTTGGTAACAAAACCACATAGTTCATGTCCTTCAGATACAATAGTTTAGGGGACTCAGAGCTAGCTTATTGAGAATCTATAGAGTCAGTTCTCTTTCCTCCTCTATCAGAGTTACTAAAGAGGAAAAGAGAAATCATTTTAAGGAAATGATCTACATTCTTCAAAGAATCTCAAAAGTACCTTAATATTATCTACAGCATGTTCAAGGCAAACTGGTCTGTGTTTGACAAAAATAAATCTTTGAATGTATTCATATGGGAAACTTCAGTGTGTAACCCACCTGATTACATTTTAAAATGTTTGAAATATTAACTAAATGAGACAACAACCATAAACAGAAAAGCATTTAACAAAAAAGAAAACCTCTTTGAACCTTCTACTGTGGAGCTGACTTCTGATTTCTATGTAACTTCTGTTTCCACCGGTTCTTAATAAGATTAGCTGCAGGATTTACTAGCAAAGGGCAAGCCTGTTCAATAATATCCAACTGCTCACAGTGAATGTGAAATAGGCCTAGATTGAAACATCTATTCTCCCTTCTTACAGACACTTCTTCAATGCCACAATGTTTATTCTTGTAGGTTTTGAAAAGATGATGCTGAGTTAAAATAGCGTAAGTTCTTTGGACAGTCCCTGGGGTATCTTTCCTGTACAATGATTTCCCTCAGAAAGCTCCATGAGGGTGAGGGAGACAAAAAAATACTAACAATTAAAAAAAACTTAAGGTGATACTTTTTTATATTTTATATTTTTCTGGCAGTTTTTTTCCCCATTTTAAGGCCCTGTGTATAAACTTAGATGCATGAAGAAAGTAATTCAAGTAGAAAATTAAAGTCTGAAAAATTTCCTAATCTATTCTTCAGACCTATGTAAATGTTCAGCATTGACAGTCCTATTTGTTGAAATCATATTTTAATATCAATGTGTTTTGCCATTAGTAATGACATTTTTAAAAGCCTATATTTAAAATATTCCTACTCCTATAGGATAAATAAAGACATGTAAATTTTGCCCTCAAGCCACTCATCCATTTGGTAATTTATGTACTAGAGAACCTAAAGTAGTTCAAAAGTTTTAAGTAAGCTGTACTTTGAAAGTAAAATTAAGATTAAAGTCAGCATTATGCTTTAAAAACAAAGTAACTGATTATGAGTAATAATTTTAATAAATACAGCTTGCCAATGTAAAGCATCAATACCTGATTGGATCATGAATTAAGCAAAGAGGATTATAGGAAAAATTGGGGGAAATTTGAATATGGATCTATAAAAGATAATGCAATTTCATCACTGTTAAAGTTCTTGAGGAGATAATAGGATTTTGCTTTGATAGATATCCTGTTCATTGGAGACATATGCTGAAGTTACATCTGAAAAGGAGAGTGGGGGAGAGAAAGAAACAAATGTGGCAAAATGTTAATAATTAATGAATCTAGGAAAGGGACACAATAAAAAGTTTCTTTAATCTTTTCAATGATTTTAAAATAAAGTTCACAAAAATGATATGGGCTGTGGGCCTTAACCAATTCTCATTTATTCAACCAGTTATCATTGGGTCAGAAATTCACTAGACACTGGGGATAGAGAGTTAAATGAAAATGGGTCCTGGCCTTTGATAACATACACTCTAGTAAGACAACATTAAAAAACTCAAAGAATTATGGAAATTCAAATTTTGTCAGCAGTGCTCTGAAAATATATAACAAGATGTTAATCTAGTAACCAGAGGATAGGAGAGCTTCCTTGAGAGAATGACATGAAAGATGCAACAAGTACAATTTTTAGGCAGAAAGACATAGATGAGGGGGATGAAGAGAGGGTGGGACTCACCAAGAACTCAAGGAGTTAATCAGATTAAGCCAGAAAGCTAGAAAGTACTTAAGTCCTTTGCAATGTGAGTTCATTCCACATGCTCTGAATCTGGGCTTATTCTTTGAGACTTGCTTTAGCTAATAGAGGTGAGATAGGGCAGAGACAAGGGATAAGCATTGTGATTAATTTTCCTTAAAAAAATGCTGAAATTGGCATAATAAGAACAGGACAGTCTTTTCTTAAGGCAAGGCAAGCAGTCTTAACTGATGTGTTCCCAATACTTAGGAGTGACCACTATCTTAGAGAGGAACAAAAGGTTTGTCCTACAGAATTACCTAGACAACTGGCTATAGACAATAAAATATTGTCTCTCACCTGAGATAAACATCATGAGACCATCTGAAAAGCCTATACACCTCCATCCCCCCAACCTTTTACATTTATCCCATTCTTAGAACTCAAAAAGACAGAATCCCAGCTTTTGGGTGTGCCTCCTACTCTCTGAGTTTGCTTGCACTCCCCTTTTTTGGAGTGTGTATTTTCAGAAGACTTTACTGCTCAACTTACTACATTTTGTCTCCGTGCTGTTCCAAAGGTGTCTTTGTCACTTTGCTATTCCATCCTATTTTCCAGACTTTAAGCATAAGTCTTCACTCTCTCTGTCCTACTCCAGATAAGTAGGGAAGGGCTACTGAGAGCTCTGATTGGGGCTTGCAATTTTCCATCACCTGGGTAACCCAGATGGAACTATAGCTCTATAATCATGCTCCTTAGTTGCCTGCCTGAAAATCCCTTTTCCTTGCCTTTAGGAAGTTCTCAGAACACAATCTCACTTGACTCAGTGCTCTGTTGCTCCCCCAAATTCTGGGGTGGTAGGGACTCAGTTCCCACACTGTGCAGGTTCAAGCAGACACTGGAGTCCAAGGGACACTAGCTTTAGGAGTTGTCAAGGGATTATGCCCAATGCTGAACAGCAGTTCAATGAGCTGCCCTTTTCTCCCTCTCTTTTTCCTTCCTCTCTGCTTTATTCAAATAAACCTGACTTTATCTACTTTGACTCTAGCTCATTCCTTGCTTAGAGTATATTCAAATAAAACTTTCATTCTGCTTCACTACTGTGTCTCTGCCCTTCAATTCTTTGTTGCGGTGGGGACAAGAACGAGAGAGAACAAGCTCATCACCCCAACATATTGGGTAGGATGTGGGGCCAGTCAAGTGGTCTTGAGTAAAGAGCACTGGAAAGAAATGAAGCATCATTCAAAGAAGTCAGTGAGTGCTCTTATTCATGTGTGATGGCTGATTGTCAGTATAGGAACCCGACAGGAAATCTTTGGGCAACTTTATATTCTAGGACATAGCAAAATCTTTGAGAACAGAAGGCACAAATCAATCTTGCTGAAGTAAATATCCCGAATAATGCAAAATGCAGTCCCAAAGAGAGTAAATATTCAATAACTATTGTTGAGTTGAATAAAGTTGCTTATGTTTTCATTTTATTCATAAAGAACATTATAAAATAATCAGTCAAAATATTCAATAGCAGAATTACCTATTGAACATACTATATCAAGTACTCTTTTAATGCAATAATCTTGTATTGAGCACTGTAAAATATACCTATGTTTTATCGGATATCAGGAGTCTGATTAATGTGGCAAAGTATATATAAAGGTATATTGGTGACTGAGACAGAGAATAATGAGAAAAAAATTCATTTTATAATAATTTTAATTCTATCCCATATTATCTATGAAATAGTAGTTGTATCCTCTTTGAAGCATAACAAGAAATAGATATAATATGAAAATTAAATTTTTGAATATACATCTAGAGTGAAAAATAAACAACACCAAGCCAAAGTTTTAATAATTGACTGGTACATATTAATTATACCCTTACTTCAAAACAAAAACAAATACAAAATTTAACAAATTAAAAAGTACACACATTCTGGTTAACCCTGTTAAATATATTAAGCAGTATAAGTCAATATCATTGTCACTCCAGACCCTAAAATCTACTATTAAACTACAGAGAATAAGAGTAATTTAAATTATAAGCTCATAAAAGTTCAATTGGCATAAAACAAAAATTCTGAGTCCAGAAGATATTAAACCTAATACTTATTGCTACATACAATTTTTGAACTTTTTTATTTTATAATTTTCATGTATTTTTTGCCTGTAAATCATGTTTTTTCCTTTATTTCTGTTGGTCTGGCAAATGAGAGTTTTTCTATTTTCACTCCTCTTTCAGGGAGGGCCACACAAATCCCTGTCCCTAAATCATTTGTTTTTTTCTTTCCTAGTAGGAGGGAAAACGAGTTGTCAACATAAATTAGAGTTTTATCTCTATCAAATGAAATATTTCCTTTTTCCATCCAATAGCACTAGCAAAATGATTCAACTCTTATTTGACAAACAGCAGTCTTTGAACTGGAACTGAAAAAAAGAAACTGAACTGGAAAAACAGAAAGAAAAAAAAGACTTTAGGAAGGCAAATGATAGCTCAAGATAGGTAATCATCTTAGCTTATTTAAATGGATTTCTCTACCTATTATATTGTAAAAGTTTTACAATGTAATCGTAAACTGTTAAGTTTTATGATATGAAGAAACAATAATGAATGGAAAATAGTATTAAAACCTAATTTATGTTTTCTAAGAATAAGTCCAAACTAACCTCATTTAATTTGTGATAGTGGTGTTAGCTGAAAAAATATGATAATGTTATAGTTATTTATTTCTGATGTGAGAATGCATTTTGTTGTCACAATATATTCAATGTATGTTTACCTTTGGTAATTTATTTCACAGACTCAAATTAACAAGGAGTTAAACTGAAGAAATATGGGTTAATGACAGAATAATTAGAGGTATTCCTATCTATTTGAATAAACTCATTCAATGATGGGTGACACATCTCTCTTATAGTTCCACAGAAGTCCATCATTTGGAATTGGACATAGATTTATATTATGGGGCTTAAAAAAACAGAGTAATAATATCTGAAGGTAAATGGAGGAAAATGCAAAATAGGAAATAAAATTATAAAATGCAAACTACCATATGGGAGAATATATTTGCAAATGATATATCTGATAAGAGGCTAATATCCAAAACATACAAAGAACTCATACAACTCAACACCAGTAAAACAAATACTCCAATTAAAAATGGACAGAGGACTTGAACAAACATTTCTCAAAAAAGACATACAGATGACCAACAGACACATGAAAAGATGCTCAACATCACTAATCATCAGGGAAATGCAAATCAAAACCACAATGAAGTATCCCCTCACATGAGTCAGAATGGCCACTATCCAAAAGACAAGAAATAACAAGTGTTAGTGAGGATATGGAAAAAGGGATCCCTCCTACATTGTCAGTACAACTGTAAATTGGTACAGCCACCATGGAAAGCAGTATGGAGGTTCCTTAAAAACCTAAAAATAGACATACCATATGACCCAGCATTTCCGCTTCTGGGAATTTACCCAAAGAAAATAAAATCACTAATTTGAAAAGATATGTGCAAATCTTTGTTCACTGCAGCATTATTTACAATAGCAAAGGTATGGAAGCAACCCAAATGCTCATTAGTAGATGAATGTATAAAGAAGATGACTTTATCACTCATGCAAATGAACACACACACACACACACACACACACACGTAGGACTATCACTCAGCCATAAAGAAGAAAGAAATATTTTCATTTGTAACAGCATGGATAGACTTAGAGGGTATCATGCCATAAAGCCAGGCAGAGAAAGACAAATGCCGTATTTCACTTATATGTGCAAGCTAAAAGACAAAACAAACAAACAAAAAAGAAACAGACCCATAAATATTAACAACAGACTGTTGGTTACCATACGGTGGGGGGAGGGTGAAATTGATGAAGGGGAATGGAAATACAACACATAATGTATAACCAAGAATACTGTAATATCTTGGTATGGTAACAGAGGAACTACACTTACTGTGGCAAGCATCTGTTAATGTATATAATTACCAAGTCACTATGTTGTATATCTGAAATCAATACAATATTGCATATCAACTACATTTCAGTAAAAAAGGAAAGAAATTCTAACAATTAAGAATCCTTAAACAGGGTGATGCGATATTTTGAAAAGTCAGGATATCCTAGTCATAAACATAATTATTTAGAGGCTTTTAGAGGTATTCAAAAGATAATAGAAACTTCTCTAGGTAAAAATTTTAAACCAGATAACCTCAAAATCAATTCCTAATTTCATTTCCTTAGTCTAAAAAGGTAAAACAAACAAAAGTCAATAATATAAACTACATTTTTGCATGTAATATGTGTCCACTACTGATAATATTAAAGGTCAACACACCAGTTTAAATACAGCATTTACTAAAATAATAAATACTAGATTTATGCTAAAGAAAAACAACAATTTTTGAATGCACATTATGAGCCAATCACTTTGCAAGTTTAATCTCTCTAGTTGTCATATGATGAAGGTAAATTGATTATCTGTGTTATCATTTGGTAGATGCGGCTATTCAGAGAATAGTTAAGTAACTTACCCAAGGCCACACAGTTAAAATACGGAGAAGCTGGTACTTGAAGTTCAGTAAAACAAGACCTAAAGTTCATGGTTTTTCTATGACATCAAAGGGCTTTATCAGCATCCTGAGATGTCATGGGAGATAACTAGAATTTTTGTAGAAAAAATAACCATCTGCTTGAGGACATAAAATTTAGACATAAAACTACTTTTAAAGTAAAGAAAATTAACACTGATAGTAATACAAAATACCAAATGAAATCAAGCAAATAACATGGCATGAGGCAGATTGTAATTGCTATTGGGATAAGAAAGGCAAGACTTCAGAGTAGGTAGGGGTTAATCACAAAACCTGCTGGAGAATCAAGATCGGAACCACATCTTCAGTTTATATTCAGATATAATGAACTAATTATTAAAAAAACTTCTTCAGGGTGATCTATCCACTGACAATTACTTTTCAAGTCAAATATATCACTTTTCAAGAAGAACAAAGCATAGAAAATATTAGCATTTTAGAAGACATTCATATTCACTACATATGTAAGTCAGTACAGGAACCAGTCCAAAGATCAGGGCACCAGTAGCTATTTTTTATAAATAATTCAGGTCAGTATGAAGTGTCTGAAGCTAAAGAAAATGTGGTACCATACATACATACATACATATATGTGTGTGTGTGTGTGTGTGTGTGTGTGTGTGTGTGTGTGTGTGTATGGTGTTTCATTTGGCCTATCAAGAAAATAGTTAATTTTTATCCTTTTATTTCTGAATATAGAATGATATAAGAATGAAATGCAAAGTTCTAAAAGGAATTCCTAAGAATGTGTTACAATTTAAAGTAAAACATAAATTACAGTATGTCAAATGTTTGAAGATTAATAGCCAAGAGATAGCTATTTGGGTTTGTTTCAAAAATGCCTCAAAACTGTGCTCTTTGACTGATATACTTTCATTAACTTTCCATATTCATGAGTGTGGTGGGCTCAAAAAAGATTAAGAATGATCTTTAAAAGTGAAAATGCCATGGATTTTTAAGTATGCTCTAATTTTTCCAACTAAGTTTTTTTTTCTAAATCTTGCAAGCAACTGTCTTCTCTCAGAGAATCTGTTCTTTCCTGTATTGGAGCAATTCCATCCTCTTCAACTAAGGGGTCTCAATTCCACTTTCTCTATCCCAGAAACAACATACATAACTTCAACAAAGTGGACCAAGAGCTGTCCTCCCAACAAAAATGTTCAAAAATATTGATTCAAGAAAACACAGAACTCAGAATGTGTACACTCAATTAACTAATACAGATGGAGAGAGTGGGGCACTAGAAGGAAAAAAGGTTTTGATTCCTTAGAGATTGGTCAACTGCCAATAACAGAAGGAAAAATGTATTAAGGTAAAACCTTTTTTTCTTTTTTGGCAGTTTTAGGTTTACAGAAAAATGTGTGGAAAGTACAATTTCTATATATCATTTATCTCCTCCCCTCCTAGTTTCTCCTATTATTAACATCTTGTATTGGTATATTACATTCATTACAACTGATCAACCAATATTGATACATTATTAGTAACAGAAGTACATAGTTTACATTAGGGTTCACTCTTTGTATTGTACATTCTACGGGTTTTGTTAAATGTATAATGACATGTACCCACCATTACAATATCATATTGAATAGTTTCACTGCTCCAAAAACCTTTTGCTCCACTTATTAATCCCTCCCTCTCCCACAAATCTCTGATCATTTTACTATCACAAAACTTTTGCTTTTCCAGAATGTTAGAGTTGGGTGTTGTATTTTTAATTGGTGTATTCAGACAATTTAAAGTGATTATTGACATAGCTGGATTAATAACTAATGTATTTGTTATTGTTTTCTATTCATTGCCCTTTTCCTTAGTATCCCTTTATTTTTATTTTTTGGTCTTACACTATTTTTCTGCTTTCTCTAGTTTTAATTGAGTAGTTTACAATATTCCATATTTTCCTTCTTAGAATATCACTTTATTGGTGGTTGACCTTCAGCTTTGAGTATACACATTTACAACTAATTCAAGTACTCCTTAAATGAGACTATACCACTTCATATGTAATGAAAGTGCCATATAATAGAGTATTTCCAGTTCCTTTCTCCTGTCTTTTATAACACTGTGATCACTCATTTCATGTATTCATAAGCTATAATCATTGAATAATTGTTGCTATTATTTTGAGCAAATAATAGCACCTGTGTAGGCCAATTAAGATTAAAATAATATTTTATTTTACCTTCACTTATTCCTCCGCTAATTCCTTTTTTGTGTGTAGATCTGAGTTTCTGACCTATATCATTTTTTTTATTTCTGAAGAATTTAATTCTTGAAAGGTAGGTTTATTAGTGAAAAATCCCTTTAATTCTTATTTCTCTTTATATTTATCCCATTTGTAGTTTTGTACTTATTTAATTGGATAAATTTATGTGTAACATTGTGTAAATTTAAGGTGTACAGTATGCTACTTTGATACATTTATATATTGCAGCTGTCCTTCTCAGAATCTTTTCCATATTACATACTTATAGTATAATATTGTCTATATCCAAGATACTGTAAATTAAATCTCTATGGCTGATCTGGTATTCATTTCCACTTTGCACCCTTAAATACCATAAATATTATTTTCTACCCCTCATCTCCTTGTAACCATTTCATTATCTGTTATTTTTTTTTAACAGATTTCCCTTTTTTAGATTCCACATATAAGTGATATCATATAGTACTTGTCCTTCTCTGATTTACCTCACTTATCATAATCTGCTCAAGGTCTAGCCATGTTCTCACAAATGATGGGAGATTATATATATATATATTCTATTCTGTTGTCTCCTGTCTTCTCAATAGTAGTCATTCTAACAGGTATGAGATGATAGCTCATTGGGACTCTTATTTGCATTTCTCTGATGATTAGTGATGTTGAACATCTTCTCACAAGCCTGTTAGCCATTATGATGCCCTCTTTAGAAAAAAATGGCTACTTAGTTCTTCTGTTTTTTAAATTGAATTGTTATTAACTTGTGTAAGTTCTTCATATGTTTTGGGTATTAACCCCTTATGCAATATATGGCTTGGGGTAATATGGTCATTTTAATAACATTTAATCTTCTGATCCATGAAAATGCAATATATTTCCATTTGTTTGTGTCTTCTCTTTCAGAAAAGCCTTGTAATTTTCATTATACAGATCTTTCACTTCAGAGGTGAAATTTATTTGTATTTTATTGTTTCAAGCGTGACTGTGAATGGGATGGTTTTCTTTTTTTAATTTCTTTTTCCAGTGCTTCATCATTAATATAAAGGAACTGCAACTGACTTCTGTATGTTAGTTTTGTATCCTGCCACTTTACTGTAATCAATTCCAACAGTTTTAATTAACATTTTGGGATTACATATAACATATATATTATAATATAATTATATATTATATATATGTTATATATATAAAATCATATCATCAGCAAATAATAGCAACAATTTTACTTCTTCCCATCAAATTTAGTGAGGACTTCTGGTACTCTATTGTGGATAAAGTGAAGGTTCCTATGGCCAGGATCCTCACCTGGCCCTAAACTACTTGAAGATGTAACTGGCCTACTGCTAGGCTACTGCTTCCACATCAGTGGGCAATTAGCAATTATTGACTGAGTCACTACATAAAGAGCTCTGCCTAGTGCTCTGGCTGGAGGCAGAGATGAAGGAGGATTACACACCTGCAGACTGTTGGATGAAGACATAATTCTAGTGCTCAACCTGTCGCCGGGAGAACAAGCTGGGTAATAAACCCTTTCAGCCCAAAAATGTTCCATTGTCATTCTTCGGTCTCACTGAATCCATAGTGAACTTGCCCAGGGCTGAAACCCATATATATATATTTTTTTTTAATTTTTCTTTATTGAAGTACAGTTGATCTACAATATTATATTCATTTCAAGTATAAAACACAGTGATTTGACAGTTATATACATTGTTAAATGCTCAACTACTGTAGTCATTTTCTGTTAACATAGAAAGATATTAGACTTTTGGCATGATATTGAATAGGAGTGGTGAGGGTGGATATGTTTATCTTTCTCCTGATCTTAGAAGAAATGCTTTCAATTTTCTCTTTGATAGTTTTTATTTCTCCTTCACTTCAAAAAGATAATTTTACTGTATAGAGAAATCAAGATTGACTAGTTTTATTTTCTTTCAGTACTTTAAATACTTCACCCCACTCTGGTTACATTTACATGGTGTCTTGCCAAAGGGTTTCAGCCTCAGGCAAATTCACTATGGATTCAATGTGACCAAAGAGATGACAGTAGAATGTTCTTGGGGGGAAAGGGTTATACTCAACTTTATTTCCATGGTGGCAGGTCAATCACTAAAATCTTGTTCCCACAGAACGAGTCTGCATGCAGCAGGCCAGTTTCTTCCTCTGGGCATCTCTACCCTCACAGCTGTCCTCTGGGCCTCTCTGCCCGTACAGCTGTCTCAGTCTCTGTCCTCAGTGCTGCCACCACTCCAGCCTCTGTTCTGCTCTCCTGCAGCCTTGCACACATGCCACCGTGTCACCCAGAGCACTGGGCAGGGCTCTTTATATAGAGTCAATAACAATGCATTGCCCACACGTGTGTAGTGAGCTAGCCAACCAGGGCCAGGTAAGAATCCTGGCCACAGGAACTTTCATTTTATCCACACATGGTTTCTGAAGAGAGATATATTTACCATTTGCTGCAGCCTTAAATGTCAGAGGCTAAATTTTACTCAGGTATTCTTGTTTTTCTCTCCCTTGATGTCTTTGGATTCCCTAAAAGTCTCTTCTCAATAAGTCTGAGACATACAGTTCTTTCAGTTGCACTCCTCTGCTTTTATAATGGAGTCTTACTGATTTTGTTGTAAGGTGTAAGAGGGGAAGAATCCTATAGTTCTATGATTAGGTCTCAGTACTTTAGTGAGCCTGTGCCCCTGGATTTTACAATGCTCTTCAATTTTTGTTTCTGTTTTCTTTCTCCATGTAGGTGAGACAAAAGAGGTAGAGGGGGCTAGACTTGAATATTACTCTTCAGGTCAATTAGACTTTTGTAAAACCCACTGGTTAACCACTGGTGAAATAGTTTTTCTTAAGGGCAGGGCTTGTTAGGAATAGAATACTCCAGAGTTTTCTCAAAATAACTACTATTAACCTCCCTGTGCCAGAGCACAAGAAGATTTTCTTCTCATCTTTACTGGCAGAATCTGGTGGAGCTCAAGAAGGTAAAACTCACAGAAGGTTGGGGGGGGTCCCTGAAGACTGGGCCTCCCTGGAGTTTTGAACTCTCAGACTTGCTCATACTGAGCCTCCAGCTATTTATCAGTCACCATTTAGTTTCTTGTACTCTTATGCAGGTTCCCACAGGTGTTTCTTCTCATAAGACTGTGCTTAGGTAAGTTGTGATTCTCTATATATACCTATCTTTTCAATTTTGGCAACAGCAGTTTGCCCTATGACTCCAATTCCCTGACGGATCTAAAAAGTCATTGTTTTTAAGTTTGTTTAGATTTATTTTGTTTTGTGGATGGGATTGATGACTTACAGGCTCCTTACATACTGGACCAGAAGCTAGAAATCTAAAACATTTTTCTTCACAAGTTTTACATGAAATTTTACGCACCCTACTTCTTGTTTTTGTTTTTGTATTTGTTTTGTTTTGGATGGTTGGTTTGTTTTAATTCCCATATGCTTGTCTTGCATCCTTAAGAGTACCTCATAGCTGTGGATACCATGTTTGTGTAAATGTATGTGGGTGGAGAGACAGGGTAACATAGGAAAAGAATAGGAATGAGTAGGCAAAGATTGAGATAATGGAAGCAAAAATAGAAATTCATCACATTCCCTATGAAAATATAGTAAAATCACAATCGGAAAGTTACTATGTATGAATATATTTCATATATACACACACACACATACATTTAAATGAGGAGAAATTGTGATATAAAGGCCAAATTGAGGATTAAATGAGTATAATGCCACTTAATATCTTTAAATCTAAGAAGTTAAAACCATGTATTTAGAAACAAACAAAAAGTCCAAATGATTCCATTTACCAAAGTATTTTAAGAAAAGTTTAATATCAGAATCAGGATTAGTCCACTAAATTATTTGACTGTCTGATATTTTGACACTAAAATCTTTTTCATTCCTAAGATTTAAATTTAACACCCCATGATGTTGAAGTAATGATGCATAACATTCAAAAGTCTTATAAAAATGATTAAAATATATAAGATATTCAGGAACTATTAGGTAAAAAACATAAAGCCAAATGCAAAAGTATATAGAAATCGGCTAAAACCCTTTCAGAGTTTTAAATACATAAGGATCTATTAAAAATGTTCTATTATTTGCTATTTATAATTCACATAATAAATACTATTTCAAAGACTAACGTGTTCATTACGTATTTTAAAATATATCACTCATTGTTATACTTTATAAATTTAATTTATTAAAACAAAAAAGTTCACCCATTTCTCAAACTCCTCACACCTCTCCCTTTCTCTTTCTATATGTATATTTAGATTCCATATAAAAAATCCTAAGTTATTTATCAATCTCTGTCTTACTTCACTGAGCATAATGTCCTTGAAGTCATGTTGTTGCAGTTTGTAAAATTTCATGCTATTTTATGGATGAATGATATTCCATTATACACAAGAATATCTTGTTTTATTGTATATCATTCTACTGTGCTTTGTAGATACTGAATTTTTTGCAAATTGGATGTAGCAACACTGCATAGAGCAAGTCTGTTGGTGTCATTTATCCAACAGCATTTATTCACTTTTTCTGTGTCATATTTGGTTAATTCTCTCATTTCAAACTTTTTCATTATTAGTATATTTGTTTTGGTTGTCTGTGATGAGTGATCTTTAATGCTTACTACTGTAGTTATTTGGGGTGCCACAAGCCATACTCATACTTAATAATTGATAAATGCTACATGTATGCTGTCTGTAAATGTGGTGGACATAGCTAGAGAATACAAGTAGAGCAAGAAGATGTGACTGAATTGATAAATCTTGAATGGATAAGTAGGTGCTTCTTACGTGTGAGCAAAGAGAGTGGCTTTTTGAGATGGAATCTGTGCCTGGTGAAATTGCTGAAACAACAAAAAAGGATTTAGAACATTATATAAACTTAGTTGATAAAGTAATAGCAGTGTTTGAGAGGATTGAGTCCAATTTTGAAATTTTTACTCTGGGTAAAATATTATCACACAGCATCACATGCTACAGAGGAATTGTTCCTGAGGGGAAGAGATGCTGGTATTCTGCAGCACAAAGATACCACCCACCCTCTGAGGTCTCTGGAAAGAATTACAGTCAGCCCCAGGATGTGTGTTTAATTAGAAGTCTGCTCCTCAGGCCACAACCATGATGATTAACTAACAGGCCTCTTTCACCAAAAGACTGAGGTCCTAAGTCTGTTGCCCCTTGTTTTACTCTTGGGTGGTCGCTGTTTTAAGAACTCCCTCACTGTTGTTACAGTGGGACCTATGAGTGTAAGCCACACTGGCCACCAGCAACATGGGATCAAGACGGATCACTCAGGTGGCAGAAACAAAAATTAGGGAACCAGAAGTGTGTAAAAGTGTCCTTCTTGGAAATACTGGCACTCTGGAGCATCACAAAGAGAGAACAGGAAGATAGTACCAGCCAGTCTCTATCCCCAGACTATCCAGCAGCTTTCTAGATGTGTGTGTTAAACTGGCTGCCTGCACCTCAGGCCAATGCTTTAATATAAGCAGGTGAGCCTCCTTCACTTTAAGTCTGGGTGTAACTACCTGCCCCTGAGATGGGCCCTAGGGTGGGTGACTGAGCGTGCGAGTGCTTTGAGGGTGGTTTCTCAGATCACTACTATCTTGTGGATCTCAGGATTCTACTCCCATAGGTTTTGAAAGTCAGTTGTTTTGAGGGGCTTATCGCTCAAGTTTATGTCTTAAGGCACTGGGATATCTAATGTAGGGTTTGAACCCTTTGCTCCTCAGGGAGAAGCTCCAGGTTTTGAGCTCCTTCTTGGTTATGGGATGCCATGCCAGGGGTAGGGTTTATGGTGAGACTGTCCCAGACTCTCCTACAACTTCAATTTGGGTTTCTTTTCGTTTGCCCAGTGTATTCACCTTTAGCCAGCCTTTTGTTTTTAAGAGGAAATTGTTCCATATGTAGCTGAAAACCCAGTGTGTCCATGGGAGTTGAGTTCAGCATATTCATACATCACTATCTTGAACCAGAGCTCCATTTTTATACTTTATAATTTTAATATTTCATTTTGAAATTTAGGATTAAGACAATAAAATTTTATAGTTAAGAAAGCATACATTTAATAGCAAAACAATGACAATGATAGCATTTGTAACAAAACTCAAATACTATAGTAAAACCTAAATGCCAATGCGATTTCTCAGGATATAGAAAAAAAGAAAAATATTATTAGACAAAAAGAGTATGGAGTATGAATCCATCCACAAAGACCAACTTCAAATCCCTACAGAACCTTAGCAATTTCATCTAATTTCCCTGGTTGACACAGTCACCCTCAATTTGTACGGTAAATGACCCTGGTTTTTAGTTCAAAGAGATATTCGGAAAACGTCTAGGGAAATAGATTAAAGCATAGGCATGTTGTTCCCGCCCAAATGCTCTCTTCCTTGGCAACATGAAACCATGCTCTATCAGCTGATGCTGCAATCAGTGATGTGGATGATCTTTCTGAAGTTCACTAAAAGCTGAACAAACTAACCTATCCTGGCTTATAGCAACTGAAAGAGCTTTTATCTCATGCTTATGCTGCGCATAAACGCAGATCACTTTCTGAGTGAGGCTTTGCAGCTCAGATGAAACAATAAAACCCACCCAAAGAAGGAATTGTTGAAGTTGCCAAGAGTCAGTTACTGTAAGTCTTTGTCACCTCACCATCAGAATACCAACTTCTGGACTCTTTCATTTTTCTCCTCTCTAACATACACCACATGTCAACAGATGTACAGTTACTGGCAAAGAGATGTTGAAGTTGCAGGAGGATGAAATACTCTACTGATGCATTTCTACTGTCTTAGTATCTTTTTGTTGAAGAGTATATCTAGTGTTCAGGTGAGAAGTCATTGCAATCATCATTTTTGTTTCAAGCAGACTTAGAAAGAAAGGACATACTTTTCTAAGAAAAGCTGAGGATCAAATACTTAGTAATCTGAAACAGATACAGAGAGAAAAATAGTGTCTGTTTGACTACAAGTAACAGTATAACTTAGAGTTCCTGACATATAGAAGTACGTTAAGAATTTTTTTTTTAATTTGCTTCATTGGGTGATGAATAAGAAAATTTTACATAAAAGAATTGCATTTAAAAATAATTTCTTAACAGCTTTAAGAGGTCTTACTGGTCTGTCTTCACCAACGCCAACTCCAGATCATTTGACACCACAGCCAGTCATCCTATTAAAATTTAAAGCATATCATGTTACCACTCTCCTGCCTTACAATACTTTCCACATGGCTTCGAGCCAGACCTTCCCCATGAAGCCCATGGCCACATGTGATGTGGCCTATAATCTCTCTGACCTCCCCCAGCCCTGTACACCTCATTGACTTACTCTCTTCTCATTGCTCCTACCACATCCATTATGTTCCTACTTGAGAGACTTTGCAGAGACTCTTCCTTTCACCTTCCCAAGATATGCACATAACATGCTTCCTTTTTTAGATTTTTACTCCATTTCTACTTTCATAAAGAATGTTCTTAACCACATGATTTAATATACTCTCCCACTCTTAACTCCCAATCTCCTTTCTCTGCTTTATTTTTTCCATGATACTCACATTCTAACAAAACTCTTAGTTTGTCAATACTTATTTATCTGGTTTATTGTCTATTTATAGTAGGTGTGGGGAAACTATGGTCCACAGAACCAACCAGGCCCTCCATTTGTTTCTTTGTTTTTACTGTATTCTCTATGCTGCATTTCCATCCCCATGATGAGTTATATTATGATTGAGATTCTGTGCATCTTTATCCCTTCCCCACCCACTTTATCCACTCTCCCCACCCACCCACCCTAACCCCTCCCCCTGGAAACTACCCATCACTTCTCAGTGTCTGAGTCTACTGTTTTTTGTTCATTTTGTCTTGTTTTTAGATTCCATATATAAGTGAAATCATATGATATTTGTCTTTCTCTGCCTGACTTATTTCACTTAGCCTAATACCCTCTAGGTCCATCTATATTGTCACAAATACAGGGTTTCTTTTTTTTCATGGCTGAATAATGTTCCACTGTGTATATGTACCATATCTTCTTTATCCATTGATCTTTTGATGGGCACTTCGGTTGTTTCCATATCTTGGCTATTGTAAATAATGTGCCAATAAACATGGGGGTGCATATAACTTTGGTATTCAGGGATTTTGTTCTCTTTGGGTAAATTCCTGAGTGGAGTCACTGGGTCACATGGTATTTCTGTATTTAGTTTTTGTGAGAAACCTCCATACTGCTTTCCATAGTGGCTGTACCAATTTACATTCCCACCAAGCATGTAGGAGGGTTCCCATTTCTCCACATCCTCACCAACTCTTGTTATTTCTTCTTTTGAATAACAGCCATTCTAATTGTTATGAGGTGATATGTCATTGTGGTTTTGATTTGCATTTCCCTCATGATTATTGAAGTGGGCATCTTTTCATGTGCCTGTTGGCCATCTGTATTTCTTTGGAAAAATGTCTATTCAGGTACTCTGTCCATTTTTGAAATTGGGTTATTTGGGGGGTTTTTTTTGGTATTGGTTTTATGAGTTCTTTATCTATTTTGGATGTTAACCTCTTACTAGATAATTTATGAATATGTTCTCCCATACTGTAGATTGCCTTTTTGTTCTGCTGATGGTGTCCCTTGCTGTACAGAAGCTTTTAAGTTTGATGTAGCCCACTTGTTGACTATTACTTTTGTTTCCGTTGCCTGGGAAGATGTGTCCAGAAAAAAATTGCTCATGTTTATATTCAAGACATTTTTGCCTATGTTTTCTTCTAAGAGTTTTATGGTTTCATGTCTTATGTTTAGGTTTTTAATCCATTTTGAGTTTACTTTTGTGTATGGAGTTCAACAGTAATCCAGTTTCATTCTCTTGCATGTAGCTGTCCAGTTTTCACAGCATCATTTATATTGAAGAGACTGTCTTTACACCATTGTATATTTATGGCTCCTTTATCATATACTAATTGACCACATATGCATGGGTTTATTTTTGGACTCTCTATTCTGTTGCATTGATCTGTGGCTCTGTTCTTGTGCCAGTACCATACTGTTTGATTACTGTAACTTTGTAATATAGATTGAAGTCTGGGAGCATGAGACCCCCAGCTTTGTTCTTTCTCAAAATTGCTTTGGCTATTCAGGGCCTTTTGTGGTTCCATATGAATTTCAGGATTATTTACTCCAGTTCACTGAAAAATACCATTACATTAGTACTTTGATTGGGTTATATTTTGATAATATTAATTCTTCCTATCATTGAGCTTCCATCTGTTCTTGTAAATAAAATTTTATTGGAACAGGACATAAATTCACATATATATCCTCTGGCTGCTTTTGCATTTTAACAGCAGAGATGAGTAATTGCGAGAAAGGCCACATTGCCTGCAAAGTCTAAAATATTTCTATAGAAATAAAATATTTTCTATAGAAAAGCTGAAGATCCCTGATCTATAGTAAAAAAGAGAAAACTGTATAACCACAGGAATTTTGTCTATAGTTTTGACTATCATATCCCTATTGTCTTCTATAGCCCCTGTAAATAGTAAGTGCTCAATATATACCTGTTGACTGAATAACAATTCTTCAGACTTAATCTTTAAGAGAAATAGTTTTAGTATGTCAGTTGCACCACTTACTAGCATTTTGACTTTGAACAAGTTAATTCACATTTTTAACTTCATTCCTTTACATGGTATAACAAAATAAACTATGTTTAATTTGTAAGTTAAATAAGACTGGATACATAAAGTTCTTAGATTAAATGTGCCTGCCTTGGTGGGGAACTTTGTTGCACAGAGTAAGGCCATGGAGAAGCAATATGTCCTTGCATTACTGATTCAAAAAAGTACTGTTTTCAAGATTAAGACTTTCACCATCTACCTCTTTTTTTCCTTGCAGCTGGCTAAAAAAATAAGTCTTGCTTTGTTTTTAATATATTTACCATGGAGTAAATAAAACAACTACAACAGACAAGAGAAAAAAGAAAGAATAATGGGAAAAAAATCAGAGAAGCAAATGAAATTAGTACCTAAATAAATTATAAAAGGAAATGTTTGAAAATAATCATAACTTCCTTTTATTGGGTCAGTCAGAATACTGAGATATTAATATTACATCTATATCAATTTATAAATGTATATGTATATGTAAATTTTTCCTGTGGCTATAACACATCACCACCAAGTGTGTGGTTTAAGACAGCAGAAATAATTATTTCATCATTCTGGAGTTTAGAAAACCAAACTCGGAATCACTGAAATGAAGTCAAGTATAGGCAAGGCCACATGCCTTCTTGAGTTTCTGGAGGAGCTAGGGAACCTATTCCTTGTTTCACTCATATTCTGGAGGCTGTCAACATACCTTGGCTTTGGGATGCATCACTCCAATTTCTGCCTTCATAGTCATTACTCTTCCTCTTCTGTGTGTTTTATTCTCCCTCTGCTTCTGTCTAATAAGGACACTTGTGGTTGCATTTAGAACCCACCTGAACATTCCATAATTTCAACCCAGATCCTTAACTTTATCACATTTTAAATTAAATTTTATTTTTATAAAGTAACATTTAATGTTAAGGCATTAGGGCTTGATATCTCCATATCTTTGGGTGGCCATTATTCAGCCTAGTACACATATATATGTATGAATATATGTACATGTACAAAATGTTTTCTGTATATGTACATATACATGCATACATACAATTTATTTCAACAGTCTTCTATAGTTAGTATCCCTTCCCATCCATTTTTCAGGTGTGTAACCTAAGGGTTAAAAATGAAATAATTTCCCTGAGGCAATACAGCTAATTAATGGAGCACACAGGATTGGGATATATGCCTGTTCCTTCTCCAAAAATGTAATGCTTGAACATTGAATTATCATCTATTCTAGTATAAAATTTGTTTTCCTTACATGACTATTAAGGGAGAAAAGGGCTCAAACAATATAAGAGTAGCAAAACTCAAACAGTCATAGTTAACTGCTCATCAGTTGAGTTTGCTATACTGTTGATATTTTTTCTATTAATTAAATTTAATTCAATTTTTACATGGAACGTGCACCATATATGATTGAAAAGAATGTGATCTTATTTCTAACTTTCCTAAAAGATTTTCTCAAATTGATGGACAGTTTAAAACAAATATAAGTAATAGCAACATAAAATACACACACACACACACACACGTGTGCATATAGGACAATAAATACACCTATTCCTACCCTCTAGGTATTTGTAACCTAATGACATGTAACCTCTTTTTCAATTGGTTAAGGATCAGAGTGATTCCTTTGTAAAGGCCATTTTCACCTGTTTTGGTAAATCAAACTGTAATGTCATACAAAATTATCCTATCTTAGATAGTTTATTGATGAAGTCTTTATGATCTATAAATCACATAGGAATATAAAATGTATCAAAGAATGTGAAATTTTTCACCTATTATTCTTATGTCAATTCAGAAGGAAAAAATGTATTTTAAAAGTTGTTTGCATCACAATTACAGTTTCTCAACAGTAATCTCATATTCTCTTTTGCTCTCTAATTACTGTTCAGAAAGCAGATTATGTTCCATTGTGTTCTAAAGTAGCTTTAACTTGCTGGATTGCTTATCAATATAACCAGCTGTCCAATGGTAGATCCAGTGATGACAGTGTTTTTAATTGCTTTTTTCGTTTTGCTAAGTAAGTTCAGATGGTCACTAATTAGTTCTGTCATGCAGAGATAGTTTTGTTATGAACAATGCAATCAGTGTTTCATTGAAAAGACAACTGTCCTAAGATCAACCATGCTTAATTATCTCTATGAATTCATCCTCAGTTTATTTGTTACAGTTGTCACAAGTAAGGTGACAAGAATTAAACAAAACTGCAGCTTAAAAGTATGCTTCTACCAGTGCATATAATGATTCCTCATTTTTATCTGCATAGAAGCATTCAGTTGAAACTAGTCATAAAGACTTATTTTTTATAAAGGTTTATGCAGTGCTTTGGGGCACCATAAATTATACTAAATTATAAGATATTGAAATTGAAATGGTTTGGTTTTACATCACACTGTAAGTTTTGCACACATCTGTGTAAAAACTCCTTGAAGTTTATCCACTTTGGAAAGTAGAGATTCTTTCCAAATTAATAGAATAAGATTTTTTTAAACCTTTCCAGATAACAGAAAATTGTGATATAGTGCACAAAAATGAATCAAAATAGATGCATTTTACAATATTTCTATAATGCTTTTTAGTTTTTACTCATTTTTTTGTAGAATGCAGTCTTGCTGCATTCAAAGTACAAGAAAGTTCAAAATTACAAAAGACAAATCTTCATATGGTATATGCCACAAGATACATTTCTACCACCTAATCTCTTTTCACTCTTCTTAGAAAGCATTCCCATTCTTACAGGAAAAAAGTTCCACGGGCCAATTTCAGTTTCTATACTTTAAACAGAGGTATTGATATATGCTTTTCTGAAAGTAAGTTATAAACGTAAGCTTCATATTTGTTTTATTTTATTGAATATTTTTCCCTCTGCCTTGCTACAGAGCAACTTCAAGAATTCTTCAACAAATGACCCAGTTTTTATTACATAAATTCTCATGAGAAATTTTAGCTAGAGTTAATCATTAGTATGGAGAGATCAAAATTATTTTTAAATCAAATTGATATACTGTTATAATACATTTTTATTCTGAAGTTAAAATCAAAGATTATATGTTTTCCAATATTAAAACTATAGGTTTGGAATAAAATATGTTACTGAAATAAAATAATGATAATCTGTTGCAATTTTTCTTTTTAAACATCAATGAATACATACTCCATTATTTTTCATCACTTTTATATTTTTTTATCTCAAATATGTTCTCAAAGTCTTTCTATTCTATGTCCTGAAATTCAAATTATTTTATATTATTGTACATACACATCATGGTATTCTTCTTTTAAAGTATTTTAAATGGAATTTAATTTTATATGAAATGTAAATAACATTGATTATAAGCTTAAGTCTATCCCTCCAGCAAAATAGCAAAAAAAAAAAAAAGCATGAATCAATCAGTCAGTTATTCAAATTATAGGAAAATTTGGGTTTTTATGCACAGCAGATTTCCTCAGATAGTGACCAAATCCTAAACTTGGAATAAGCAGGGCAAGAACCCAGGAAATATAGCAGAGAGCACCTGCTTAGAACTTGTCAAATACACAGAAATTTCAGAGATCAAACAATGCTGAGATATTGAATCTTAGCCAGAAAGAAAGGAGTCTTTTAGTGAAAATGCTGATTTTTTTAATTTGACAGTTCAGAAAGGTCTTGTACTTAAAATATGAACTAACTCTAGAATTAAGATCTGTTGTAGAAATAATAGCAACATTGAGGTTAGTTCACCTCAGTGAAGCCAAATTCAAGATTCAATCAGAATAAATACTTTAATTTCATTCCTGTGCAAAATAAAACTTTATAGAGAAAAATAATATAATCTAGATAACATAATTTATTGCTACTCAGTGTCCTTCAGGATGTTCTTCTCTCATCATAGTTTATTGGACATGTGAAGAAGCAGGCAATGTGATCCATAATCAAGAGAATAAAAGTCGCTACTAGAAGCAGGTGCACAAGTAGTACAGATGTCAGAATTAGAAGACATAGGCTTTAAAATAATTATTTTATACATGTTAAAGTATTTAGAGAAAAATATGGCAAAAAGATGGAGGATTTCAGGACACTAATAAATAAGTGTAAAAACAAAGTTTTAAAGTTTAAGTTTCTAAAATTCTACAATTTATTTCTGAAAAGAAAAACAAAAAAGGATTTTCTTTTCCAGGTTTAACAAACTGAAAACAACAGAATAAAATATTAGCAAATGTGACCACTGGCCAAAAGAAATAATACAAACTAAAGCACAGAGGAGAAAAAAAACAAATGAATAAAGTATTATAGACGTGCAAAACAGAATCAACCTATGAAATTTGTGTAATTGGAATGAAAGAAGGAGAAAAAGGTGAAAAGGGTCAAAGGAAATATGTGAGAAGATAATGAATAAAACTGTACACAACTGATTTTTCTGAGCACAGACCCATTTTCTATATTACAATAAACTCCAAGAATTCCTAATATAAAAAGAAACACAGAGACACATAGACACACAGGCATCTTCTAGGCATGTTAGGATCAGACTGAGAAACTCAAAGAGAAACAAATAAAATCACGTATAGAAAGATGGGATTACATTGAGAAAGCATCATAATAATAAACATAGTCTTTCTTCAGAAACAACAGAAAACAGAAAGCAATGGAATGATATTAATGGAGAGGGGGTACTAAATCAGACACTCAAACAAAAGTCAAGCTTGAATTCTATACCTAATGAAAATATCTTCAGATAGGAAGGAAATATGAAAGCACTTTCAGACAAACAGGAGCTGAGATATAACTCATTGTCAGGAAACTCATGCTGCAAGGAATACTACTGAAAATTCTTATTAGACCAAAGTAATACTATATGTGAATGCAAGAAGGAAGGTAACACCACAAAGTTAAAAAGACAAAAATACTTTTCAGAAAATTGTGAACAGATATACAAGATCACATTTAACTTTGTTTAGACTACAGACTGCTTAAAGCAAATATAATTAAAATGTACTATATAGGGTTTATAAATATGTAAAAAATAAATTTTAATCTAAAATACCCACTAAAAATAATATGACTAAAAGTCAATAGAAATGACAAATAAAACACAGATTTTAATAATGTAAAAGAATGCAGAAAATGAACAAAATAGCCAAGACTGAGGAAACCCAAAGATAAATAACCCATCATATTGGTAATTTCACATACTCTAAATACCATAAATAGAAAAATTAAAGGAGATAGTTAGATTATATGAATAAAGCAGGGATCCTACCATATATTTTTTAAAAGAGCCTTAATTCAGATATAAGAAAAGAAAGGAGGTTAAAGTAAGTATTTGGGGAAAAAGATATACTATGCAAATACTACTACTAATTAAAAAAAACAATGTAGCTATATTATTATCAGAGTTGATTTCAAAGTTAATTTCAAAGAAATGTGGAATATATAGATTAAAAATTCATAGAAATAAGAAAAATATTTAAATCCCAATAATAATTGAAGATGTAAATGCATTTCTCTCAATAATTCAATGAAAGTAGACAAAATGCAATAAGAATACTGAAGAGCTGAACAAAACTATTAACCTTCCCAAACTAGGACGATTATACAACATTAAAACCAACAGTGGCAGAATGTGTATTTTTTAAGTCCTTACAGAACACTTACCAAAACAGTTTATATGGAGTCATGAAGAAAGTCTTAATAATTTTAAAGGACTGAAATCACAAAGTATGTTTTTAGCACAGGTAATTAAATTAGAAGCAAATAACAAATATATAACCAGAAGAAAAAACATGCATGCACATACATGCAAAACAAAACAGACATTTGGAAGTAAGCCAGAACACTGCTGTGAAATCTATGGGTTAAATAAGAAATTCTTTAAAAAAATAAAAAGGAAGATAAAAAAAATTTCTTTAAACAATTGATACTGGGGAAAAAAGCACCGTACAAATTTATTTGGTACAGCCAAAACAATCATTAGAAATTAGAGTATATAGAAAAGGAAATGGGGTGGAAATTTTAAGATTGAATCATTAATTTCAAGAAGATAGAAAAGGCGAGCAAATTAATTCAATGGGAGTAGACAGAAGGAAATGATTCATGAATAAACAGAATTCAATGAAATAAAAAAATGAAAAAGCCTGGATCTTTGCAAAGATTTATTAATCTTTGCAAAGAATAATAAAACTGATAAGCTCATAGCTGAATAAGAAAAGAGAAAAACCATAAAATAGTAGGATCAGGAATTTTTAAAAAATGAATAGCACTAGATCCTAAAAATACTAAAAGAATAATATGAAGATACTATAATTAATTTTATGGCAATTTTATGGTAAATTTTATGGTAATAAATTTGGAAATTTAGAGGAAATTGACAAATTATTTGATAAACATAACTTTCTAAAAAACACAGAAAGAAATAGAAAATATGAAGAATATCCTATCTGCTAGAATGAATCTATAATTAAAAATTTCCCACCAAAATCATCAAGGACTAGCAATGACCTCAGTAGGGAATTATAGCAAACATGTAAGGCAGAAGTAATACAAACATTCATACAAACTTAGGAAAACTCTTGCTGAGAATAGAGGAAGAGAGATATTTTTTGACTTAGGAAACTAACATAATTCTGATAGCAAAAGCTGATAAGGTAAAAACATGCAAATATTACATATCACTATACCTCATAAAAACTACACAATAATAGCAAATTTTATTTACCAATATAACAAAAGAATATTGTATTGTGATTAATCAGGGTTTATCCCAGTAATTCAATGCTGATCTAACATTTGAAAATCAACCAATACAGTTCACCAGGATAAAGAAGAAAAAATGATCATCTCAATAGGAGAAAGAAATGTGATAAAATTCAATATTTGTGTATGATATAAACTCTGAAAATAGGAACAGAAAGTAACTTCTTTAATCAATAAAGGAAGGATACCTACAAAAATTTAAAGCAACAGTATTGTTAAGGTTGAAAAATGTATGTTTCCTACGAAGGTCAGGAAAAAGAGATGTCCACTCATCATTTTACTAAATGTTGTGCTGGAGTTTCTAACCAATGTAATAAGTCAAGAAAAAGAAATAAAAGAGGAGTTACAAAACAGAAAGAAGTAAAATAGTCACTGTTTTAAGAATGTATGTTTTCATATGTAAAATATCCAAAGAAATCTATATGTAAACTACTACAAATAAGTTATTTCAGCAGGGTTGTGAGATTAAACTACTTCTATATACTGATAAACACTTGGAAAAGAAATCTAAAAAAAAAATTTAGAATGACATCAAAATAATTCAGTTAGAAACAAAGTGAAAGATGAGCAATACCTCTGTCTTGAAAAATGTTTAAAATGTTATGAGTAAAGATCCAAATAAATTAGGAAATATGTTTATATTAAATTACCACTTTTTGCTCAATGGATAATTTTTTTCTTTTCTTCTTTTATTACAAGCTCATCTTAAAATTTATATGGACAAAGAATATTAAATATCTTGAATAAACTTTAATAACGAAGGATATTTTAGAATTTATATGTGGTTTTACACTTACTAAAATGTGCTACTACAAAGTTATACTGATTAAGGAAGTGAGTATTGGTAGAAGGAATGAAAATGTATCAATAGGATAGAACAGATATTCCAGAAATAGATCTACACTTATGTAATAACTTACATTTAAACAAAGCTTACAGTAGAATTTCATTGGAAAAGGAAGTACTGTTTAATAAATGGTTATGGCACAAATGGACACTTGGATAGAAAAAAGTAATCTTGAACCTTCCTCACATCATACAGAAAAATTAATTAAAGATAATGGACTTCAGACATAAATAACAAAGTTGAAACTATAAAGCTTCTGGAAGAAAACACGAGACTATCTTCATAACCTGGGTTAGTCAAGAACTTCATAGATATTTTGAAAACCCCTTAAAATGTGATTAACTAGATTTCATCAAATTTAAAATACATAGTATTTTGTCTTTTATATTTTCTTTATTCAAATAATTGTGTATAGGTAGCTCCCTTAGTTCAAATTTGCATTTCCTTATGACTAATAATGTTGAGCACTTTTTCAGATGCTGTTTGGTTACTCTAATTCTTTTGTATAGTTCAGTACAAATCATTTTCCATTTTGAAAGAGTAGCTTCATTAGCTTATGTAGTAGTTTGAATGGTCACCCCCCAAAGATATGTTCACATAACAATCCCTGCAATCTGTGAACATGACCTTAGTTGAAAAAGTTTTGCAGATAAAATTAAATTACGGATCTTGAGATGAAGAGATAATCCTAGTTTACCTCACTGGTCTCTAAATCCAATGACAAATGTTCTTATAAGGGTGAGACCTCTAGAGGGTGACTGACACATATAAAAGAGTTAGAGGTGATTTGACCAGAGAGGCAGGACTGTGATGGCCACAAGCTGAAACATGCCAACAACCACCCAAAACCGGAAGTTGCAAAGAATGGAGTCTCTGTTAGAACCTTCAGAACTGTAAGAGAATAAATTTCTGTTGCTTTAAACTACCCTGTTTGTAGTAAGTTGTTATTGAAGCTCCAGGAAACTACTATACCTGGGTTAGGCAAATATTTTTTAGACAATTAAGAAAATAAGAAACACCTTCATAATATAAATTTCATCATGTTATGAACTTGTATTCATTAAAAAACACTATTAAGAAAGGAAAAAGATAAGTCACACATCAGAGAAAATACTTGCAATACATGTATCTTACAAAAATCTCTATCTGGAAGTTATAAGCAACTTTCATAAATCAATAATAGAAAGTAAGAATAAAATATGTAAAAATGTTAAAGTAGCTTATACACATACCTAAAGTGGTGCTGAGGCAAGATGAGGAGAGAATCTGTGTGGAAGTGCTGCCAGATCTGAGGTATTGGCCATGTAAGAATGGTGTTTCCATAGGAGGAAGGTGTGGTGCATGATGTGAGAGCCTAAACAATGTGAGGATGTTTTCCATGCAGTGAGGGCTCAGGGTGAATAAGGGCCCTTCAAAAGGCGCAGCCTAATGCAAAAAATCCTCAGGGAGGGGCTACAGGTCGAGGACTGTTAGAGCCCAGGGAAGGTAGGGTGGGTTATGGTGATGAGAATATTAGTTTTCTACAGGGAGATTGGTCAAAGTGAATGTATTAAGAATAATGGAAACCAGGTTTCTCATTGATGAAGAAGAGAATTATAGGTATGAAAAAGAATAGGACTAGAATAAACAATAGAATATTTATATTCACACACACACGTTCCCAAGTTTTGGACACTGAGCGGTCCTGGCAGCAGTATTACTGTGATAGCAATGAGTACAACTGGGGTATATTCCTCATTATGGGATTAGTGCTTTTATATGAAGAGATACCAGATCTCTTTCTCTCAACCACATAAGGACACAATGAAAATGCAATATGAGAATTTTATGTTAGTTATGGCTTGAATTCTAAATACTATGCTCCACCATAAAGAACCAGGGCTCCTTGGAAATGACTAATTCTAGATATAGAATTTTCTCATATGCCAGAAGTTAAGAAGATGCCAAGGAATGACAAGAACATATCAAAAGAATAAAGACCTTAAAGACCCATCTACCTGCCAAATCAGGAAGATTTGGGGTATTAAAATAAATAATGATTACAATGAGTTTTAACTAATTCACTAAAACATGAAACAATGATTTTGTATTTAAATAACTAAATAGTAGGCAACATTGTTGAAAAGGGGCATATTTATGTAACTGAAAAGCATATCTGACAAAATAATTATTGAAAATGAAAAATGTACACATGTTCAGTGGCAAAGTTTTTGAACATCACCTTCATCACTGATGAAGTGCATATCCATGAGAGGAATAAATGTCTGTCAGGCTGCCTGAGAGAATTCAGTGGGAAGAAAAAGCATAACCTCCAAAAAAGATCTAACCTGGAATTAAGCATGAGGAAACATAAGACAAATTCAAGTTGAAGGACATTCTACAAAAATAACTCACTTGCATCTTCAAAAGTATCAAGATCATAAAAGCCAAAGACTGAAGTGCTTATGATTGAAGGAGGCTAAAGAGACATGGCAGCTAAATGCTTGAATCTGGAGTGGATTTTCTGCTTTTGAGGATATTGACTATACAGGTGAACACTGAATGAAATATGAGGATTTTGTTAGTTATTGCTTGGACTAAATTGTATACCCACAAAATTCATATGTTGCACCTTCAACCCCAAATGTTATGGTATTTGGAGATGGGACCTTTGGGAGAAAATTAGGTTTATATGAGGTTGTGATGGTGGACCCCTTATTATAGGATTAACACATTAATAAGAGACACTGAAGATATCTCTCTCTCTTTTTCTCCCTACCATATAAGGGCATAATGAGAAAATCTCTTCTGCAATCTACAACGAGAGCTCTCACCAGAACCTGACCTTGCTTGTGCCTAATTCCCTGAGAGAAAATAAATTTCTGTTGTTTAAGCACCCAGTCTGTGGTACTTTGTTATGGTAGATGTTAAGTTCCTTATTTGAATTTTTACATTGCAGTGAGAATGTTCTTATTTATAGGAATAATACATTATGTATTTGGTGGGGTTTGGGAAGGGGTTGGTTGGGAGGTGGTAGGATCTCACATTGGAAACTTAATCTAAAATGGCCCAGGAAGAAAATACATTGTATAGTACTTGTAAGTTTCTATAACTTTGAAAAATAGTTTAAATTAAAATCATAATAAAAAATTAGAGGTATCTTTGCATTTTAGTGTATGTAATTAACACAAAACTTAAAGTACTATAAAAGAAAAGTGAGACCAAACTACAAATACTTAAATGCAAAAGGGTTATCACCTATAAATTTATTAGGAGCAAACAATTGATTCATGTACTCTATGGCTCCTTTTTCTATCTACCCATCTGGTTTGTTGGTGTGTTAAGAATAGCAAAAAGAAAGCTTTTCTTCTAAGATAGGGAATAAGAAAAGGATGCCCACTCTCACCACTTTTATTCAACATAGTACTGGAAGTCCTAGACATGGCAATCAGACCATATAAAGAAATAAAAGGAATCCTGATTGGTAAGGAAGAAGTCAAACTGTCACTGTTTGCAGATGAAATGTTTTTGTACATAAAAAACCCTAAAGAATTTACTCCAAAACTACTAGAACTTATATCTGAATTCAGAAAAGTTGCAGGATATAAATTTAATACACAGAAATCTGTTGCATCCCAATGCAATGAACTGGCAGAAAGAGAAATCAGGAAAACAATTCCATTCACAATTGCATCAAACAGAGTAAAATACCGAGCAATAAACCTAACCAAGGAAGTGAAAGACCTATACCCTGAAAACTACAATTTCTCGAGAAAACTAACTTCTTGAGAGAAATTAAAGAGGACACTAATAAGTGGAAATTCATCCCGTGCTCTTGGGTAGGAAGAATTAATATTGTTAAATGGCCATCTTGCCTAAAGCAATCTACAGATTCAATGCAATCCCTATCAAAATACTAACAGCATTCTTCAATGAACTGGAACAAATAGTTCCAAAATTAATATGGAACCACAAAAGACCCTGAATAGCCAAAGTAATCCTGAGAAGGAAGAATAAAGTGGGGTGGTATTATGCTCCTCAACTTCAAGCACTACTACAAAGCCACTGTAATCAAGACAATTTGGTACTGACACAAGAACAGACCCATAGGTCAATGGAACAAAATAGAGAGCCCAGATATAAACCCACACATATATGGCCAATAAATATATGATAAAGGAGCCATGGACATACAATGGGGAAATTATAGCCTCTTCAACAGCTGGTGTTCACAAAACTGGACAGCTACATGAAAGAGAATGAAACTGGATTATTGTCCAACCCCATATACAAAAGTAAACTCAAAATGGATCAAAGACCTGAATGTAAGTCATGAAACCATGAAACCGTTAGAAAAAAACGGGCAAAAATTTCCTGAATATAAACCTGAGCAACTTTTTCATGAACATATCTCTTCAGGAAAGGGAAACAAAAGCAAAAATGAACAAATGGGACTACATCAAGCTAAAAAGCTTCTGTACAGAAGAGGACAGCATCAGTAAAACAAAAAGGCTTCCTACAGTATGGGTGAATATATTCATAAATGACATATCAGATAAGGGGTTAATATCTAAAATATATAAAGAGCTCACATGCCTCCACAACCAAAAAGCAAATAACCCAACTAAAAAATGGACAGAGGATCTGAACAGACACTTCTCCAAAGAAATTCAGATGGCAAACAGGCACATGAAAAGATGCTCCACATCACTAATCATCAGAGTAATGCAAATTAAAACCACAATGAGATATCACCTCACACCAGTTAGGATGGCCAACATCCAAAAGACAAACAACACCAACTGCTGGTGAGGATGTGGAGAAAGGGGAACCCTCCTGCACTGCTGGTGGGAATGCAAATTAGTTCAACCATTGTGGAAAGCAGTATGGAGGTTCCTCAAAAACTAAAAATAGAAATACCATTTGACCCAGGAATTTTACTCCTAGAAATTTACCCTAAGAATACAAGATCACATATTCAAAAAGACATATGCACCCTTATGTTTATCTCAGAACTATTTACAAGAGCCAAGATATGAAAGCAATCTAAGTGTCCATCAGTAGAAGAATGGATAAAGAAGATGTGGTACATATATACAATGGAATATTATTCAGCCATAAGAAGAAAATAAATCCTACCATTATGCAACAACATGGATGGAGCTAGAAGGTATTATACTCACTGAAATAAGCCAGGAGGAGAAAGACAAGTATCAAATGATTTCACTCATCTGTGGATTATAAGAACAAAGCAAAAACTGAAGGAACAAAACAGCAGCAGACTCACAGAACCCAAGAATGGACTAACAGTTACCAAAGGGAAAGGGACTGGTGAGGGTGGGTTCAAAGAGAGGGATAAGAGGATTAAGGGGCATTATGATTACTGCACATAATCTAGGGGTGGCACGGGGAAGGCAGTATAGCACAGAGAAGACAAGTAATGACTCTATACCATTTACTATGCTGATGGACAGTGACTGTAATGGAATATGTGTTTGGGATTTGATAATAGGGGTAATGTAGTGATCACAATGTTTCTCATGTGAAACCTGAGCAGAAGATTGTATATCAATGATACCTTTAAACAAAAAAGAGTAAAGTGCAGTGCCATGAGAATCCCATGGGGGAAAGAATAAGTCTTTTGGACAAACGGTGCCACTAGGTATCCATGTGCAAAGAATTAAGTTGGATACTACCTTACATCATATACCAAAATTAACTTGAGTGTATAAATAAAGTTATTTATTATAAAAAGTTTTTAACTATTAACCTTAGAAGAAAACAGAGGAAACCATGATCTTGGATTAGGCTATGGTTTCTTAGATACGACATCAAAAGCACTAGCAACAACATACAAATAAAGCTGAACTCTTCAAAAATAACATTTGTACATAAAAAGACACTATCAAGAAAGTGAAAAGACAACTCACAGGATGAGAGAGAGAGAAAAATAAAAAGAATAGCAAAAAGAATCTAAAAGCAAATTGCTTGACTTGCGATGAAGCCATGCCAAAATGGAGTGTATCTTTGGGAAATGAACCTCTCTATTTTATCAGAACAAGTTTTTCCCTTGAAAGGGATGATGACAATGATTTGAGCAAGTAAGACTCTTTCTGTATGTAATGAAATCATTATTACCTACAGTACTTAACTAGCTTCAATTGGAGTTTTGACTGTTATCAGTTACTTCCCAGAGTATGACAGCATTGTTAATCCTCTTGTACGTGACTCAAACCATTTTTGCTTCATAACTTCATCACTGCCATTCCCCAAAGAACTCCTGAGTTTCTCCCCCAAATTACCTGATATGTTTCTTGTCAGTGGTTCTCAATCTTGCTATATTCTGGGATCACCTGAAAAGTTAACCGATGCACAGGTCTCATCCCTAGAGAGTTGGACTTAATTGATCACAGTGTGGTCAAGGATAAGATTTATTGGTCCACTTACAATGACCTTCATGCACCTGTGCTTGTTCTTACTAAATTTTTTATTATGCAATAGAAGGAAGCCTTGTTGCCAATGGAGGTGAGAGTGAGGCAGGCACAGTACTGCCTCTTCTGCTTTGTGCTCCCAGCTCTCCTTAATTTTGTAACTCCAAGAACACAAGCTATTTTACTTCTTTGCCTATGGTTTCTCATTGTCTTGTCTCTGACACCCTAAAATGTGTGGTTGAATTGTAGGTTTTCTTATGAATGCATTCATTTTACTGCTTGAAAATTGTCCCCTACTCAGTAATTACCATTTTCAAGAAAAATTCCAGGAAATTAAAATTTAATATAAAAAGTAGAATATTAGAAAAATTCATAAGCTTAAGCGTATAATCTGGAAATATTATTTATGCATAAAATTTTCTTCACAAAATTATTGTGAAGCTTACACTAAATTATTTCAAAATTATCTAGAAAAATTCCTAACAACATGTAAACATAATAGCTTAAAACTATAGCTGGATGTGGGATGAGTGAAAATGTGTTAGTAACCTCATTTTGGAAGATTTGATGAGTTATAGATTTGACACCTTCCATAAGCTAATAGAAAATACAAAAGTATGCTTTTTTATTAACAAATTAAGGAAATATAGGAGAAGAAATAGAATATGCAACTTCTGATCATGTAGGGGTACCATGGAAAATATCTGATAAAGAAACTACAATCAATTTTCCTCAAGATAGAAAATAAAAAGTAGTAAAAATAATAACAAATATTAAACACAAAACAAGAAAATAGACCTGAGGAAATATTTCAGTTGTCATTGCAAGGTGAAGGGGCTAAAGGTCCTAATATAAAGACCTATATACCTATATGTCTCAATATTTCAAGGGAGGGTAGGTCCAGATGTTTGGGCCATATACTCCTTTTAAAAGACCTGCCTAAAAGATGGCTGCCTGAAAGTAAGTGTTGGACAAAATAATAGGTGAGTCTCCCAAAAAGATATTAAATTTAGATATATTCCAATCAGATAAAATATAGCAAAATAAAGATCCTTAAATTAAATAGATATTTTTTATTTTTCTACTGGCTTATATATGATATCCAAGAATTTATAGTAGGCAAGAAACTTTATCCTTGATAAACTGGTATTTAATTATGTAAAGAAGAAAATTATAAAAACACAAAGTGAATTTAAAAATTCATAGTAGTGGGGGATATTTACACAGTTTTTTTCAAATTTAATCAAATAGATAATTAAAAATGCAATTAAGGATAGAAATTATATGCTCAACAATTAGAAAATTTGCTTATATGTGATTCTTAACATACAGTAATCCAGCATGTACTTTGACCACCAAAAATAACTCTATAATCCTAATTATACAGCTCATATGATTATACTGAAAACTGTAATTTTAAAGCCAATATGAAGTTTAAAATTAACAAATATGACCAACTTTCTCAATATCCACTGAAACATTTATGCAATTATATAATATATAACACATACATGTGTATATATATGTATATAATGTGTGTATATGTATAAACATATGTGTGTATGTGTGTAAGTTGTGTGTATGTCTGTGTCTTGACTTAGAGGACATGTTTTCATAGTGCCCAGGTATTCTGGCTCTGGAAGAGGACGGCCTGGGTTTGAAATCAGACAGTTCAAAGTGGTTATCTAATACAAGGTGACACAGATTATGGGTTGAATGTGTCCCCCACAAAATTCATATGTTGAAACCCTCATCTCCATACTTCAGAACGTGACTGTATTTGGACATATGGTCTTTAAAGAAGCAATTAAGGTAAAATAAATTCACCATGGTAGCACTTAATTCAGTATGACTGTTGTCTTTTTAAGAAGAGGAGATTAGGATACAGGCACACAAAGAAAGACCATGTGAAGATACAGAGGAAAGACAGACATTTCCAAGCCAAGGTGAGAGATCTTAGGCAAACCACCCCTATTGACACCTCGATTTGAATGTCCAGCCTCTAGAATTGTGAAAAATCAATGTCTGTTGTTTGATCCACCCAATCTGGTATTTTGTTATGTTTATGGAAAGCTCTAAAAAACTAATACAACAATGACTATGATTTCTTAGTCTGTGTAATGCCCTTTTTTTAAAAACTTTCGCAATGAAGAGTTCAGTCATTAGTGTAAATGTTAAAGACAAATGAAATAGGAGCTAGATTCAGTGTTAATTCCTCATGTGTTTGAAGTTCTCTCTAAAAATCATAAATAATTATCTTGTGTTCCATTGTCCAATAACACCTTGGATTATAAAGGTGATGATTATTGTAGGGTGGGTGTGTCTATAAAACAAGCTAAACTATTGCCCTCTGAGTTTACACTCATAGTTTTTAGCAGCTAGGCCTTTAAGGTGTGATTTTAGTTGACCTCAGTTTGTAATTAAATAAACCTCAGTTAAAGCTGACAAAATGTATATAAAAATAAATAAGATACACAGCCTGGTGTGGAGTTAGGTAGAATTGGCTTTGAAATCTGTTTTATAGCTATGTGAACTTGGTAAGCTGGTTGCTTCAGTTTCCTAAGGCTGTGTTTCCTTCTCTGTAAAATCATGACAATCACATATACTTTGTACAGTTTAGGAAGGTAGAAAACTCACTTACTAAGGCGGAAGACTCTGGAAACTACTTCTAATCCAAGTCATGCCACATAAGCTGGATAAAAATATGTAATAGAAAAATACACTTTAGAAAGATAGATGAGATAAACTAAAACTAAAGCCATACCCAAAATAATAGCAAAATAAAATGTGTGATCATTCTCCAGAGGGTAAACATCTTTCAATATTTTAGCCAACAGCACAAGTCAACTTAAATATACATAAATAATAGATTTAATTCAACTAAAAAGTGATTATTGGGCAACCAACAGACATTGGAGAAGAAAAATAATATATAAAAGCCATCTATTTGAATAGCAAGTTAAATACCAGTAAAAATGAGTATATGATTATGTCACATTGAGTGACACAAGATAAAGCAAAAACATTCAGAGCAAGCTATTACAATGAAGACAGAGGCTGGAGTGAAAAAGGTTTGTGAATGTTCTTTATATTGTACATGACCCTAAATTATTACTAATTAGAGAAAAAAGAATAGCCAATTAATGGGGAAATATTCAGTTTCACCAATAAATAAAGACAATGAAAATTTAAAATACAATGCAATATTTTGCCTGGTAAATGTGAATACCTTAAAGAAATGTTAATAAGGAACCAGTGAGTCAGGCATACTCAAGGACCATTAGTGAAAACATACTTATGGATTTTATGCAAGGAAATTTGGAAGTATTTAGCAACTTTGTTTGCATTTCTCATCTGCCACATAATTTTTGAAATTCACCTTAAGCAAATACTCTTGGAAGTCTATAAATATTTTGCTATGCAGTTTTATCTCAATAGTGATATATTTAGTTATAATAACAAAAAAATCTTATCATGTATGGTTAAAAGATTGTTCAGCTGTAGTGTATAGACCTTTCAAAAGAATATACAATAATATGAGGGTTGT